>JBAMJV010011210.1:0-31476 GCA_037951105.1 Echinarachnius parma
CACCCCCTCCCCCGGGCCCCCCGAGCTTTGATCAGAAGCAGACAAGCGTAATGTCTGTGAATGTGTGCAACATCCGAATCATGGATGGCATGATTGTGCATAACAGATGAACTGGAATCAGTAATTGACCGATATACTTGCCTTTTTATGTAAAATTATTATTTTAGTTTTGTCTTTTGGTATACACATTTACACTGGTCAATCACCATTTCAAAAGAGTTGTTCGAACCGGCAGCCTTATAATGTTCAATTATGATGCATTTATATTGTTTATTATCTTCATTGTATATCTATCAATGCAATAAAATCTTACAAAATGTCATGTGCCCCAATTTAAAAATGACTATCTTAAGAATAATATATCACCCCCCCCCCCTCCCTCCCTCACACACACATAATTTATTTTGCAATCTCGTAGATAATTATCACACTGAACCCTCCCAGGATTTGAAAATTATATACAGGGTGGCCCAAAAAAAACGGAACGGGGCACTTCCCAAAATATAGTACCAAAATAATTATGTCCATCGGATAGGGTGTCTTTTCCGATGAAAAATGATACCAAGAACAGTCATTTTGGTCATGGAGTTTTTGTTTTAGGGCGCTGTGTGTGACACCATGTCAGGTTCCCAATTTTGTAAATTTTTACGACGTCAGTGCCCGATTAATCGCACTTCCTGCTCGTCATAGCATCGAGCAACTATGCCCATTCTCTCGGTACACGGCTGAATGCACTCTAACGATATGGCGCGCGTATTGCATGTTGTATGACGGGCAGTACATACGATCAGTGGCGTACCCAGGATTTTTTAAAGGGGGGGGGGGTTATTTTGTAAAAAATTCCAAGTCAAGGCCAAGTACCTTCAACATTTTCGAGACCGAGACCAAGTACCTTCAAAGTTGAAAACCCCTCTCAGTGCAGGGGGGGGGGGGGGGGGGGGAGGGGGCTGTCCGTAAATTTTTTTCGAAGCCGAGATCAAGTACTTTCAACATTTTCGAGACGGAGACCAAGTACCTTCAAAGTTGAAAACCCCTCTCAAGGGGGGGGGGGGGGGGGGGTCCGTAACAAAAATGTTTAATGTCAAAACCAAGTATTTTATAAATTTTGGAGCCCGAGACCAGATATGTTCGAAAAATTATGGGGTCAATTAGAGCGGGTTTTAGTAGGTCGAGACCACTTAAAAGTAGTCTCGAGACCGGCTAAAATTTGCAAAGGGGTGGGGGGGGGGGGGGGGTCAAACCCCCCAAAACAGCTTTTTTTTGGTCAAAGGGGGGGGGGGGGGGGGTTGAACCCCCAACCCCCCATGGGTACGCCTATGCGTGCGATTATACAGGCACTGACTTGGTAACAAATAATTGACAAAAATGGGAACCCGACATGGTGTCACTCACAGCGCCCTAAAACAAAAGCTACACGACCAAATTGACTGTTCTTGGTATCGTTTTTCATTGGAAAAGACACCCTATCCGATGGACGTAATCATTTTGTTACTTTATTTTGGGAAGTGCCCCATTCCGTTTTTTGGGGGCCACCCTGTATAATAGTGACTTTTACTTTACTTGCTCGCCTGAACCCCCCCCCCCCCCCCTCCTTCCAAACCCACTTTACTGAGCCGCCCCTCATCTCACCTGGGATGACCCTGCCTGCCCCCCCCCCCCCCCCCCCCCCCCACCACCACACACACCGAACTCCCAATGCGTTTTTCGTTACATTATGTTTGTAAATGTTATCGTTTCATCGGTCATATTTCATAAGTGGATCATAATTACGATGTCATCTTACATGCGTTTGTGAAATAATACGATAGATTTATGTGCGCGTCATGTAAACTTGGGAAGAATTATGTTACTGGAGTAGCCCATAGACATGAAATATTTGACAGCAGATAATTCTATTTATATTACCACTGAACTAGCAGTGAATCATTTTCAAAAAATTGTAATTGGGAAATATTGCGAATTATCGGGGGCACACTCGAAATATATATATATTTTGTTGTATTCATTCAACGAATTTCCCATATCATTTCTTATAGTTTTTGTCATATAATTGGCCCATGCCTGTCCCCATAGCCACGCCATTGATGTCATGGCATTGACGCGTTTTTATTTTAAATATTTTTAAAACCAGTACTCAATTATCTTTTAATCAAATCACCATGTCATTATATATAAACATGTTAAAAAGTAATCAGTACCAGTACTAACAATTGTATTATGACACATCGATCGTGTTCTGAAATTACACAAAAAGTACAAGAAAACCGGCTATACAAACAAAACTTCCTCGTCATGTTTGTGTATCGATCGTGTTCTGAAATACACAAAAATTACAAGAAAACCCTACAAACAAAACTTCCTGGTCATGTTAGAATGTGTACAAGTGTGGTCAAGGTATCGCTAATTGTGTCGGTGACTCAATTTCAGTCTATAAGCATGCCTCGTGTTTCTGATCAGTGGTGTAAAAAGTACAAATGAAGGCGGCGGCAGGGGGCTTTGGGGACATTGACCTCTATATCAAGGTACTTTACCACCCTTCCCCCCTCACCCCGCCCCCACCCCCTCGCAGCTCCCCAAGTAAAACCAGTAAACCAAACCTCCGAGCTTGCCCCTTGCCCCGACCCCGCCTCCTCGAAAAACGGATCCTCGGTACGCCACTGCTGTTTATTTGTCGCTGTTGAAGTGGCGTTATCAAGATAACATTTCCATGGACAAACCTTTTATCTCGAGTTATCACGTATAGGTAGTAAGAAAGTACAATAACTCCGTTTCTCAATATCACTGTTCTCGATCTGCACCATTGATGTAAATAATCGGAAAATGTTTACCCCATACGCGGGCCATTGGCATGTTGTAGAGCGCTGAAGCTATTATTAATGCCGTCATCTTTAATTAAAGGGATGCCTGTAAAGTGTCTAACTCCACGAAAAATACTTGGAGCTTCCTCGTTTCTCTTCTGCCGTGTTGTTTATAGCTTATGGTAAGAGAAGAATAAAATAGGGTTAGATTTTTTCAAATGTCCCTTTAATATGAAGATAATTATCATTGAAATATTTTATTTGAAAAGCGTTGGCAACGCTTTTCAAATAAAGTACAATATTGTCGTAGCTGAACACGTCCGGCCAGCGCGCGTGGGAAACCTTCCCGACCAGACTGAACTTTGAGCCGAGCGCGCGCAAATTCCATGAATTCTGTACCGTCTGTAAACATACACGGGTGCAGATATCGTCAAACGGATGATTATTACTGCGACAAATCTACGGCAGGCCATCAGTATTCGGTGATAAAATATGAACTCAATATTTGTTTTTTTTCACTAGGTAAACAGTGTTCGTTTTCTTTCAAACTTTCACAAATCTTTCAATTGTATTTTACAATGATATTGATATAGGATTGAAGTCTCAAATGTCATTTTGTGCAATATCTGACACTTTACAGGTATCCCGTAAAAGTAATAATTGGGACTACTTCTTAATAAATTCAATGAAAATGAAGGATTGTCGCAATGTAGGCTACAGTGCTGCATAATGACGTGATTTAATTCACTGGAGAGAATATTATGTATGTAAATACATGTATGTTTGTATCTTTTGTTTGTTTGTCTGGTTTTTGTTTGTTTGTTTGTTTTGTGTCGGTCCAAAACAGGCTTAACTTTAGGAGCATGTGAGATGGCCAGCCCAAAATGTCCCCCCCCCCCCACCCCCCCCCCCCCCCCCCTTGTCTAAATATAATAGATCTACCACTGTTGACAATGAAACGCGCACTGTGATTGGACAATCGCGACCACACACAGCCAAACTGACATATCATTGATCATGACCCGTTATCTGACTGCTATAACATCCGTCATCTGTTTAGTGCAGTTTGCATTCGCGACAACCCCGTTTCCTGTTAAAGATGTCTCTTAAAAGCAGGTGACCGGTTATGTATTGTCATAGTTGCCTTATGCCATTTAGTTGAATTAGACCGTCTTGTATATATATATACGTTCGTCCAGTTTACATCGTTATAGTACTATATTTATTTGTACGATGTTGTGTGAAAAGTTTTGCTCAGTAGAATTTTATTTTCGATCGGAAATTCGAAGCACTTCGGATTAATAGTGCATTATTAACCATGCAATGCGAACGGGTTATTTTCACAGAGACCTCAACATGATTTGCTAAGGAGTCAGTTTTCAGTGAAACTTTGATTGGAATATCACATCTTTCTGTGTTTCATCTCTCAAGCTATTGAACTAGTACTGGTTAACGTATCGATTTTTTTTGCGCAAGTCGTCTGAGAGAGTAATTCGCATGACAAATATTCATATCGACAATACAAGTGAAGGATATTAAAAAAAAAAACTTCGGTTCGATTTTCCAATGTGCATTCCCACAAAGGTAAGTTCTATATCTTGTTACTTTTGTATAATATAGAAACATTATTTCATAGGTGACATTAAAGGGGTAGTTCAGTTTTGGTATAGAGGGTGCTGCACGATATATTTTTTTGTGAGATAATGAAAAAGTGAGTGCAAAATTTGAAAGAGCATAACATTTTAATGGCAGAATAAACTTTATTTGATCAAAATCGATTCAGAAACGGCTGAAATATCAATAAATATATACGATCGGAATACATCTGGGCCCCAGATTTATTCGATTAAAAACAAAAAAAATTCTTATACTTTATCAAAATTTGTCAAAAGAGGTTTTTAAATAGTTGTTGATAATCTCTCTATTTAATAATTATTGAAACAAAACATCACCTGCCTAATTTTGTATGAAAAATGGTTGAAACCAATGCTTTTTTTTAGAGAGCGCCCTCTTGTGTTTTAATGGCTCTTTTTCAAATGATTACAGGCTTTTTACATAGTCGTTTGTAATTTTCTATACCTTTCGAGCATGCATGGTGGAGTTATAACTACTAGTTTGTAATGCGAGATGTTATTGTGAAGGTTTTGGTTACTAAAGCTCAGCCTTACCAAAACTGGATATACTACCCCTTTAAACAAAATAATTCAGCGTTTAACATGTTAAAGAATATACAGTAGATGTTGTTTTAATTTTGTCAGGGCCAGAATTTGGCCTGCAATAAAACTGTTGGTTATATTCGAGTCTTTACTAATATTTCAAGAATGTTTGGATGATAATTATATAATTATATCGGATAACAATTATGTAAGACATCTCAATGAAATACTAGTGTTTCGTATGTGCTGTCTTCTTTACAAGTTTGTGGCGTACCTAAGACTAAGTATTGTCCATTCTACATAATTATGTATTACAATTTTGCTACATCGTATCATATTATATTTCTCCGATATTTCCCTTTATACATGTAGATGGAATTCCCTAGTCGCACTGGACTTCAACTACAGGCGTGGATTTACTACTAATTAAAGGAGTATCTCAAGGGATATGAGTATTGATAATTTTTCATCGGGAATGAGAAACTTGTTACTGTTCAATGATGCCATACATATAGACGCATTGGATCTTTATTGACAACTTGTGTGTATACTACGCAGACAATACTTCGAGAAGTGCAATTCGTAATTATTTATTCATAAAAGCACGGTTTAGCGTCCAAGAGCTTTAAACAAAACAAATCATTTTTTGCTTAAAGGAAAACAACTAAACTATATATCACCAGCAATCATGTCTTCTTCACCTGCCATCAGGGACCCTTCAATATCGATGTCGATGTTGACATCGACCCTACAATCAGACCTCGTCAGCGGATTTAAACCCGTCGTCGACATACAGATGTCGATGACGTCATTACCCACTGTATCACATTTGCCCGTGTTATTGACATCGCCATATTCGATAGACGATAACGATACTTATATAACGGAAATAGACGCTAGTGTGAACGGAACACGTGCCGTTCCATGGGGTCCCACGACCGTGATTGCACTATCGGTGACACTTTCATTCATCATGCTGGTCAGCCTGATCGGGAATTCCTTAATTCTGTTGACCATGATTCTTCTCAAGCGCATGAGGACGAAAACGAATATCTTTATCGCCAACTTGGCGTTAGCTGACCTCGCCGTGACACTACTGTGCATGCCATTCACACTGACCACGCTCATCATGAAGGGCGAGTGGATGTTCGGCGACGTCGTGTGCGACATCAACGCCTTCTTCGACGCCTTGTGCCTCGTCGGGTCCATCCACAGCCTCATGTACATCAGCATCCACAAGTTCTTCTCGCTGGTCAAGCCGCTGTCGCGCATCATCACGCACCGACGCATGTGGCTAATGATCGGCCTCGCTTGGCTTTCCGCGCTATCTTGCGCCATAGGACCCCTAGTCGGCTGGTCCAGCAATGAATACAAGCGCGGCACGTCGCAGTGCGGACCCAAATACCCCGAGAACGAGCTGGAACGCTCGCACGGCTACTTCGTGCTAGTTATCGGTTACGTTATACCAATAGTCGTCATCACCGTCATATACTCTTGCATCTTCCGCACCATCCGCCAGTACACGGGCCGCCTCCGCCAGCACTCGTCCATGGACATCCAGCAGATCTTTCGGCAGCAGACGCGAATCATCGGCACCCTCTTCATCCTCTTCATCACCTTCGTGCTGCTGTGGTCGCCGTACTTCGTCTACGCCTTCTTGGGGATGATAGTCGGGTTCGACCGGCTACCGGTGTGGCCGAACCTCCTCGGTTACTGGTGTGGTTACACCTGCTCGGCCGTCAACCCCATCATCTATGCGTGGCGCGCCAAGTCGTTCAGGAACGCCATACGGGACATCCTCTGCTGCCGGGGCAACAAGACGCACGGAAACGGTACGTCCATGGTTAATATTACAATAAATCTTTTGGTAATTGTTCACATTCAGTATTACTTTTTATAAACACACCTGCATATAATATATATATTCCCTTTCCCTAATAGGGGACGGCTTGCGGGGGCTGCAAATCTTGGGTAGGCCTAGTCATAATAGACAGACTTGCATGGCTCTGATCTCCTCTACAGACAAGAAAACTACCTCAAAATTGTGTTTTACTCTATCTAAGGTAGATTTTCATGAAGATTACTAATAAAAAACATATTTTCCTCGTGGGAAAACCCGGTAAAATAACAAAATTAAAAATCAAATTGTAAATTCAACCCCCGTAAACAAAAATTGAGCCCGGGCGAAGAAAAATGACGTCATCTTTGTGACGTCACATAAGGACAATCGCAGTTATAGCTTGGTACTCTATTGTCATAGACGTACACGCTGAGTGCATCTACTCACGTTGACATAGAGATATTATTTCGATTTTTTTTTTCAATAATTGCAAACATTTGTTTAAGTTTATATCATGGAGGATCCACACTCAGATGTGTTGCTGCATCCTGCTACAATGCATTTCTTAGGCATTTTCAGTTAAGCCTCAATTTCCAAGCAAATACGAGTTTGTTTTACTAGCAAGTCAAAGGCTCTGCATGTAAACCATGCACGTTTGTACTTTGTACTCCGTGTTGTGGTCCTTATGTGACGTTATGACCCGATGAGCACGTACACACACGCGCGCTCCGCTATAAATAACTTTTTTAATGAGTATGGAACGCCGATGCGAAAAAAGCCAAAAAGTTGCATGAAATTTACCTTTTATGCCCAACTTAAGGATTTCTTCGAAAAAAAAGAGTGTGGTATATCAATATAGGCACATATTCAAAGCTATAAACCTGAATCAAAGCCGGGATTTCACTAAACCTTTAAGAAGGTTCTTTCTAAGGCATATTAATTTTTTCGCCAGATGATAAAGAACATTGTGGGTGCTTATATAGATACCAATTTTGACAACCTGGCAAGCAGTGGCGTACATAGGGGGCACAGAGTGCACGTGCACTCCCCACCCTCCCCCCAAAGAAAAAAAATAATAATAATAATAATAATACAATTTAAAAAAATAGATAAATAAAATGAATAAATAAGTACAAATCAAACATAGATAAATAAATAAAATAGAAATTAAATAGAAATAAATAAAAATAAAAATAAAAAATAAATAAATAATATTATTGATAATTATAAATAGAATGAAAATAAGAATAATACAAATAAATAATAAAATAATTAATAATAATGATAAATACAAAATAAAGATGAACGAATGCATAAATAAATATATAAATAATAATGATGATAATAATTTGTCAAAAACTTTAGAAACCATAAAGGTGATAATTTATTGAAGAAAATTCAGAAATATATTTAAGGTGCCCCCACAATAATTCATTCGCGTACTCCCTCATCCAGTCCGACCACGCTACGTCACTGCTCGCAAGATTAGGATGGCAAGGATGTTTTTATAGCGCTTCCGATACCATAGATGCGAAATTGATAATGTCGCATTTATGATCTAATATAAATTACATTCTGAAAGTATACTGTTTGATTTTAACATGTTGCCACGATACCAATGATGCAACCTGGCAGGAAAGTCCAGATGAGAAGGAGGTTTTTTATAACAGTTTCGATCTCTCTGTTGTAAAATTGCTTATGTCGTATACAGTTTAAACATGAAGTAGATTAGAAGAGAATATATTATTTTGTCCATGTTGCCCTAGAATGTCAATAACGTTTATGGTGCCTTTAATTAAGCATTAGATACCAATGTTGGCAACCTGGCATGAATGTCCACATAATTATATCAAAGGCGTTTTTATAATGTTTCCTCAGCTGTGCAATTGCTAATATCATATACACATCAAGTAATTTTTGTTTACATTTTGCAAAAATGTCAAGAACGTGTTTAGTGTTTTTAAGCATGAGATACCAATGTTGGCAACCTGCCAGGAAAGTCCGGCAAGGACGGTTTTATAACGTGACTGATCCCTCAGTTGCGAAATTACATTCGATGGAAATAGTCTAGTCGGAATGGGGGGTTCCCATGCACCCAAAAGATATATTTTTTTAACTTACATTTTTGTAAACCTGAATGTGTCTAGTTAAAGAATTTTGATGTTACCAAGACCAAATCGTGTCCCATGGGTGTGTTTGGCGGCCATCTTTGACACCATGTTGGAGTTCAATGGAAAAAAGTGTAACTAACTCAAATGTTGAATAACGGGCCATAACAAGAACATTGAACATGTATTTAGGGATAGTTGGCAACGAGGGATTATTTTTAAATAAAATTACAATATTTAAACCAATTTGAATACGTAATTTAGCGATGATCGTGGTGGCCATCTTGAATTTTTACAAAAAAATACGATTTTCTAATATATCTCTTGGAATATATCTAATAAAAAGACTAATAGACATGATTGTTCATAAAATGCATCATGGAATATTTGATCAATATGTTCTAGTTCATAATTCAATCATATAAATTCAAACAGGAGGTATTGGCCGCCATTTTGTGCCACTCTTGGCCACCATGTTGGATTTCATTGAAATACGTGTAAATTGCTTATGTTTTAATTAGGGTCATACAAAGACAAATTAACACTTTGTATGTGGGTGAAATGGCAACGAGGGATTAGTTAAAGTATAATTATAATAATTCAATTAATTTGAATGCATAATTCGGCTGCCATCTTGGATTTTGGTGAAAAAAAACAAATGTTTATACATCTTTTGGGATTAAATAAAATAAACGGAAAATACAAAACAAATGAACATGCTTTTTGATAATTTGGCAACTAGGGATAATTACAAATGATAATTTAAGTTATTTGTATGCCTGCCATCTTAGCAGCCATCTTGGATTTTAATGAAAATATGTATATGTACATAAATTATCTTTCTAAATAAGTACCATGCATTCAAGTCCAATGATCACATTTTTTGTATGAGAGTTATTGATAGATATAGCATTGAAACATGATGTCAGAATTATAAAACCCCCAATTCGGGATTTGGTAGCCACCTTGGTGGCCATCTTTGATTTAACCGATCTCCAATCATCTGCTTTAGCAGAGCATGGCAGACTTTTGCCATGCCTTGAAATACATCAGACATGTGAATTGCCTGAACATGCTGAAGGTGGACTGAGTGAAGTCAGATCCCTCCGGAAATTTGGAACCGACCGTAAATATGTACTGGGCCGAGAGTGTATCCACATTCAGCTAAAGCTTTACCTTCAGCGAAAGTGTCATATACTTCTCTAGTACAAATGAGGTGTCCAATAGCTGATAGACGCGTGAGGACTGGTGAGAACTAGTTGGCAGCTGTTTGGATGTCAACGATTGCATGATCAGCGACCAAAATGCAGAAACGCCTCTAGTATCTTGGGAACATATTGGCTGGTCAATGACTTCACCACATGTCACACGAATGGTCTTAGCAATCCATTTTATAAGGATGTCCGAAAATCACATGAAACATCACATGATTTCTAACTCCTAGGTCTGCCTATCAATTCAGAGGACTCTAAGAACAATGGATCATTGGTGTAATGCTTTTTCTGTGGGCAGAACAAAGCATCATTAGTGATCTTCATCGTCCAAGACACTAATGATTCACTGTCGAGAGACCCCAAAGGTGAGTACATCCAGGACGGCATCAACGTCTGGTAAAATTCATGGCTGAATCCTACACAAATGTGACAACAAGAACATATTCCTATCCCTGGAATAAAGTTAGAAGAAATCACTGCGGAGCCATCTGGGAACAAGATCCTGCTTTTACGTGGGCGGTTATTGTGACCTATCAGACCATTGGAACGACCCTTCAAGATGAGAGAAGACGAACTGGTCGACTGATCATGCTGACAGTGGCCATGAGTGACCAAGATTAGCGATCTTTTGGACAAGCCTAGCTCTCTTCAAGCAAATGGTCTAGAATTGGATGCATTAAGATAAGATCAGGTTCAATGAGACCTCAGTGACATATGTTGAACCAAAAGACTCCAACTATGATTGATTCGGCACATTAAACACAACTACGGGATCACATGCAAGGGGCGGAAGACTGACAGTTATCTAGTGTTCTTCAATCAACATGTCTTGAATGTATTTTAGGAAAGTTGAATGTACATGTTTTATTTTGGTTCAGTTTCAGGAAATCACTGTCCATCCGACATCCACATCTGCATCGCAGTCAAACAGTCCTAGATCTTCTGGCATGCAGCAAGGTCTGACACGCCATGGCTTGAAGGCAACTTAGAGTGGACTATCGTCTACGTAGAGATGATAACCCCCGTCGTGATGCTTTGCAATGTCCCTAGGTTAAGTGTGAATGGTGAATTGAATAGGTCCAGGGACGGACCCATGATGGAACGTAACAACCCAAGTTCCGTTTTCCGATGTAGAGTGCTGCTAGGGCCGCGATAGATTGGAATTTGATCTAGATTTCTGGCATATTTTCCCTTGTTTTTGTGTATGTTTCATGTTCCGAATCAATAATGGTGGTCTTTTAGTTCAACATCTGTAACTCAGGTCTCATTGAACCTGATTTCATCTTAATGAATCCTTGTGGCCATTGTAAAACCATTTGATTGAAAAGAGGGCCCGTGTGGAATAGTGGCAGTCTTGGCCACTCATGGCCACTGCCAGCATGATCAGTCGAACGGTCTGTCTTACACCTCTTCTTCTTCTTCTTCTTCTTCTTCTTCTTCTTCTTCTTCTTGATACTGGAAACAAACTCCGCATGATCTGATGATGCGGATATACAGTTGCAGGTTACCTCTCATCTCACGATAACCGCCAATGTAGAATCAGGATTTTATTCACAGATGGCTTCGCAGTGTCTTCTTCTAACTTGATTCCATGGTTATGAGTGTGTACTTTTTGTCATTTTTATGTACGTTTCAGCCTGTGCTCCTCTTTTGAGTCTCGCGTCAGTATCAATGAGTCATTGTCATTTAGACCGTCTCCATTGATAGGAAGGGCTAGGAGTTAGAAATCATGTGATGTTTCATAACATGTGCTTTTTAGATATACTTTTACAATGGATTGTTAACATGGTTAAGGCCATTGGTGTGGCAGGTGGTGATGTAGTCACTGCCAGTCCGGTACGGCCCCATGAGAGGTGTTTCTGCATCATGGTCGCTGATCAGTAATGTGCAATCATTGACATTCAAACAGATGCGAACAGGTCCTCACCTTACGCGTTGATAAGGTATTACATCAGCGACCTTGTGGATTCAATTTGTCTTCTCTTGCTGTGGTGGCTTAGGAGTGTCATCTACATAATTATCCCAGGCTCTTCCACACCTTGTTGGCTTGGTGCGGGTCAGTGCGTATGCATTTGTGATACAGGGGTTATACGTACAGGTACGTTTTGAATCCTGGCATGGATTAGATGACTCCCTGGAAGTCATTATCCATGAGGATAAAATAATGACAAACTACAAATAGCAACATAATGACAACCTTGCATGAATCAAAATGAAGTAAACAGCACAGGTGGGAGCATGCTACAGGTGGTGAAACCCAACTGTGATGCCACCAGCTGTTATTGGACACCTCCTTCGTACAAGAGAAGTATGGCACTTTCGCTGAAGGTAAAGCTCTAAATGAATGTGGATACACTCTGGGCTCTTGGCCCAGTATACATTTATGGTCGGTTCCAAATTTCCAGAGGGATCTGACTTCACTCAGCCCACCTTCAACCAATTCACATGTCCGATGTATTTCAAGGCAAGGCAAAATTCTGCCAATGCTCTGCTTAAGCAGATGATTGGAGATCGGTTAAGTCAAAGATGGCCGCCAAAGTGCCTACCAAAACCCATATGTGGGGTTGTATATTCTGAGATCATACATCAATAAACTATCATACAGAAAATGTGATTGTTTGACTTGAATTTACGGTACTTATTTAGAAAGATAATTTATTTCCCGTACATATAGATTTTTTCATTAAAATCCAAGATGGCTGCCAAGATGGCAGGCATGCAAATAACTTAAATTATATTTTGTAATCATCCCTAGTTGCGAAATTATCAAAAACCATGTTTATTTGTTTTTTTATTTTCTGTTTATTTCATTTATCTGACAAGATATATGAAAATATTTTTTTTTCACCAAAATCCAAGATGGCTACCAAATTATGCATTCAAATTAGTTGAATCATTAGAATTATACTTGTAACTAATCCCTCCTTACCATTTCACACGTATAAAATATGTTAATATGTCTTTATATGACCCTACTTCAGACATAAGCAATTTATATGTATTTCAATGAAATCCAACATGGTGGCCAAGAGTGGCACAAAATGGCGGCCAAGACCCCCTGTTTGAATTCATATGATTGAATTACGAACAAGAATATATTGATGAAATATTCCATGATGCATTTCATGAACAGTCATGTTTATTGGTCTTTTTAGTAGGTATATTCCAAAAGATATATTTGAAAATCGTCTTTTTTGGTCAAAATCCAAGATGGCCACCACGATGATCGCCAAATTACGTTATCAAATTAGTTTAATTACTGATATATTATCTTTAGGTAATCCCACGTTGCCAACCATCCCTAAATACATGTTCAATTTTCTTTTCATGTCCCGTTATTCAACATTTAGGTAAGTTACACTTTTTTCCATTGAAATCCAACATGGTGTCCAAGATGGCCGCCAAACACACCCATGGGACACGATTTGGTCTTGGTAACATCAAAATTCTTTAACTAGACACATTCAGGTTTACAAAAATGTATGTTAAAAAAATATATCTTTTGGGTGCATGGGACCCCCCTGTTCCTCCCCTACTAAAAGATCACTTTTCAATTTTCAGGGAAATAATATTTTAATGAACACTTGCGCTTCAATCATGTTAATTATAGCGGGGAAGAGTTCTAACAAACACCTTTATAGATTAGCAACAAAGGTATCCTGTGTTTGCTAGTGTAAAAACCGACACGCACCCCTGTTATATTTGCTAATTAATTTTCCATACAATGTGTACACGACCGAGGAAAGGGATGTGAATGTTGGAGCATGATATATTATCACTCTCGTCGGGAGATTGTCAACAGTGCTTTCCCTGAACGGAAGTAGTGGGGCATACTGGTAAATGAAGAAATACGACGTACTGTGTGCCCCAAATAATTTGGGTGTGGGGGGGGGGGCGGTAACTAGACAATAACAAACATAAAGACAAATAAAGAAATACACAGTGCGTGCACTAAAAGAGTGGGGGATCGTGGCATAATCAATATTTAAAAAGCAAAGGACGAAAGAAATGGAATCCCCCCTTCCCTTACTGATAGCCTATGCCCCCCCCCCCCCCCCCCCTCCACCTCTGCTAGTATGCATATGCTACGCCACTGAGCTGTGTATTGTATATTCATGGTTGAACAAGACAAGAGTCAACGAACTGCAATGGAAGGGCAATACTCACTTAGGGAGGGGGCGCAGCCCATACGGTATGTGTCAATATTACTTTTCTATTTGTGTTCGTCTGAAGTATAAAGGGAGGGACAACTGAAGGGCACTCTGCATGGAATCAAAGATTAGCAAGGGTTGAACCTGACGGTGACAAAGGCGGGGGGGGGGGGGGGGTTCCGTGTGAGGGGCGCAGCCTGTGCACAATATAAATGGTGATATTGCTTGTCTTGGTTTCGCGGCCTAAAAGGATCGAGGGAGGGACATTAAGGTCACACTCACATTCACAGAAAGGGCCTAATTTCCGTATTAGCAGCTCTATTGAATTGAAGGGCAAATCATATTTAAACTAGGCTATTTAAACACTCAAAAACCTTTCAGTATGGTACGTGCTGCAACTGTATGTGATGCCACAAGTCTTTTAAACGTACAGTGACTCGTTAGGCGGTAGTGCGTGAATACATCAAGAGTTAAAGCTCCACTCAGGCGCTTGTAACCTATATAATTAAAAGTACTATTACTCATTATGTTGTATCATCTGGTGAATAACAAAATGTGATGATGTGCTTTAGTTGAAAAGTATAATACGAATCAATAGTTAAAAGGACATATAATTGGACTGTTATTGCGTAACAAAATGGGTATACTTATCGATAAATACAATTTGGGCACATGACGTATTCCCCCGATTTCACAAGTTGCATCAATAACTGTCTAAGCTATACAATTATAAATATTTGAATAAGGCAATGTTACAATGTTACATTAAAGGGTAATGGACGCAAAATTGCAAAATCATTCCTGAAGGTAAAGTGCTTTTTTTTTTAAATTAAATGTTCACATAAAGTTGACATTTTAATTGCAAAAGCGGTCAAATCCGTCTAGGTGTACTGGTGAAAAACAGGGCAGTGAAGTGAACGGATATAAGACGGAAACTAGTCGGTTAATACGTTGTGTACTTGTGTTTATCATAACATTATTACGAAGAAAAGCATCACATCGAAATCAAAATATCAACTTATTTAATTTAACCCTCTGCTAACCAAGATCTGAAGCCACCCATATGTATAAATTACGCATAAATGAACCATTTTTCTAAGAGAGGGTTAAAGGGGCACTATCAATTAAATTGTGACATAATTGCGTGACGTGTGAAAAACCACCTTTTAGTTTTGTGTTCCTTTCGAGATGTCACTCATTGGTCTGTTGTGACGTCATAATTGAGTGTAATGACAGGACCAGGTAATGGTATTATTTCCAAGCATAACGTACAAGTATTCCATCATGTTTATATGCGCTATTATATTATAGACAACAACAATTAATTTAACGTGAATACGTCATGGTAAGTTCTTTCAACTTTCTTGGTGATATTACGTCATAGATGCTGAAATGATATGACAAGCAATAATTTTGTCAACACGTCTTTGATTGTAAGAAAAATGTCCTGCACCCTGAATCTTTTAAAATGAATAATAAAGAATACGACATTATATTAAGAAATGCATTAATCTGTTTGTTCATATCATCAAAATAATTTTCCCTTATCTTTTTTTTTTATTTGCAGGAAATGGATCCAAACGCGCATCAGGTAAAATTTTTCAAAATGCTTTCTACAATTTATATTTACAAGGGAAATATGAATACAAAACAATTATTGTTTCCTTAAAGGGATAGTTGAATATTGGTCAAACTTAACTTTAGTAGCTAAAACCTGCATCATTACGGTACAAACTAAAGGATAATTATAACTGCACCATGCTCGAAAGGTATACACAATTACAAACGACTAAGTAAAACCTGTTATCAAGTAAACAAAAAAAGAGCCGTTACAACTCAAGAGGGCGCTCTCTAAAAACTCATTGGTTTTAGCCATTTTTTCATACAAAATTGTGCATTTGATGTTTTGTTAAAATAATGATTCAATAGAGATATCATCAACAACTATTTACAAACCTATTTAGATTTTTTTTCTTCAAAGTAGTCTATATAAGCATTTTGTTTATTTTTATAAAAAGTCAAAATGTTCCCCGGCCGGTAGACTTATAAATCAAATATATATCTTGAAATCAAATTATTCAACTATGAGAGTATTTGAAAGAGAATGATTCTCAGTTTACATTTTTTTTCAAGGAACTTTCAAATGGAATTAAAAACCAACCAATTTAGTGTCAAGGGGCATTTTGGGAAGTATCAATACTCAAGTGTACCTTCAACCTTTTTGTATGATTATTCAAATTATACTTCTTCATTACTCAAGGAAAGCATCGATAATAATTCGTTACATGCATAATTTCGCCTTGATTGTCATTAAGTATATATTGCACATATTTTCATTTTCCCTGTTGGAAATGGAAAGCTACCTTGAAACTTGAAACAATTTATACTCTTGATCATATTATGTTTTTTTAATGTTGCGACTTACACTTTTTACACATCACAAACATAACGTTTCTAAAGTGGAATTCCACTATTATGGGATCTAGTAACTTTGTTGACATGTGCAAAAGTGATGAATGGTTGATAAAATGTGTCTTTTGCGATCTGATATGTCCACAAATATAGGCAATGTGTGCAAATTTCAGGTTAAGTGGCTGTTAAAAATTATGGCCAAGTAATGAGCGAACATGCAATGTGATATTCCCTACCTCATTGCACTGACTGTGTTTACAGTTATAACTTTCAAGTGGATAATTAAAAGTCCGAACACTTCAATCGTATATAAAGTGAAATTCGCCCCAACAAACCTTGTTTCATACTTCTATTGGTAATACGAATACAACATGGTATGAGAGAAGTAGAGTTCATAGAGTTCTGAGTAAGTTGTGTTGATTTGGACAATGTTACTAGATCGTATTTACGATAGTGTTGTATTTATCAATAAAAATCATTATGATCTAATTATTTTTTTCTATAGACGCCTGGAACACAAGACGGTTCCAGCCATCGCCCAAGTCGTCTCCGAAGTCAGGCCAGCACACCACCCCAACGACCACCCTGTCAAAGAAGAAAAGTATAAGTCTACAGAGTCTCAGCAACCTCAACACGCTCATCTTCCCTTACGTCTCGACGCCGATCTCGAAGACGACCACGGACGATAAGGGCAGTGGATGCAGCCGCCGATCCCTTTGCCGACACGACGACCACTACGTCGACAATCGCGGCAGCCTCTGGTCGATCGCGGCGTTGTCGAACGCCAGCGACGAAATGGCCGTCGACAAAGGCGATGATGAGGGCCAGAAGTCGAGTAACAACAATGCGAGGACTCTGATATCGACTTTGTCGCGGAAGATGAAGCAGGGTAAGATAGAGCGGATGAACAGTATGCTCATTGACTGCTTCCTGCAAATTGTCAGAATGTCAGTCGAAAGTTTGACTACAAATTATAATCCCACACACAATTTTTTAGTCAGTTTCGTTTCTTACCATGCGAAGTCTAACATAATTATTTTGTATCCTTTAACGACAGTTATTTGAGAAGAAATTTACATAAATATATGTAATTTTGTTTACTTGTACTTATTTCGTCGACGTTGTATGTCATTCTGATTGAATGTAATTAATTTTACGAAAATTTATTTCACTAGTTTTTATATATGACTGGCATATACTTATATGTATATAATGTGATCAAAGTTATTATTTAAAGTTAATTTGATGTTTTCCGACTTTTCCCCGATTTCCAACCTAGGAATAAAACTATTTGATAAGGCCGTCCAAGCCGCAGAGGACCAACGCATGACGTCATCACAGACCTCTATTAACAGCACCTCGATGCGGGCCGACCGGTGCCTCAGCGACGGCGCCAAGGACGACCTCGAGATGGAGTACTACGACGTCGACGACCAAGGAAAGGTCACGCACATGACGTCGTTCCGATCGTTCCAGGGCTCGACCTTCAAGAAGTACCTCAATAGTTCCGAAAACAAAACAGGGGCGAGCCAGGTCCCGAATGGCGGGTCTGAGGTCGCTTTACAGATTTACGGTACATTTGGCATGGACATTTAATCGCTCTACATGAGAATGTTATTTATTTGAAATTTCACATACAATTTACTCGATAGTCTATAAATTCTGAATAATCCTAATAATGAAACAATGATCTATGTTGGCCTGTTAGGCATTGTTAGGAGGTTGTTTTGCTGTTGGTGCTTTTAACAGCTAAAAATCAAAAAGCTTCCGGGGGCTCCGCCCCCTGGTCCCAACGCGAAGGTTGGAAGATCCCGGCCCTGGTTTGCGCCGCCATCAAGTGTACATTTTGTGTGTTGTTGATTGTTTTAGTTAAAAATCTGCTTTAGTATGCATGGGCGTAAGAGCACTCTTTACAAAGAGGGGGGGGGGGGGGGGGGGGGGCTGAGGTTTTTTGCCCGAATAATTATCCTTCCTATTTTTCCCCTGACGAGCAAAAAAAAAGTCTTCGTCTCTTTGATGCCCGAAATGTGTCGTATTGATGGTGAAGTCCGAAAATGACATAATTTTGCCCGAACATGACGTTGTTTTGCTCTAAAATGTCATGAGTTCGCCAAGAATGTAACATGACTTTGCCCAAAAATAAAATGTGTTGACCGAATATGATTTTGCCCCAATATGATACCGAGTTTTTTTTAATGTCAATGTGTCAGCCAGTGGAGACCAACTATGTTTTTTAAATGTGGACAATAAAAATATATATCTATCTATTTATCTCTTTGCCCGAATTTGACACGGCCGTTTTCAAAACTCCAGGGGGAGATGTGTCAATATTATTGTCTAATGTACAAAAAACTGCAATATAATAATCTCATCATTATGACGAACTGTGCTATTATCTTAATCATAATATGATTATTGTCCCATCAGCAAGATAATGATAAATGAAGATTGTTATTTATTTAAATATGTGTATATAAAAGCTAAAATAACTGTATATGATTGTTAAATTTATTTATTAAAAGTGTAAACATATTTATATTTAAATTTCCAATTTTGTGATAGCATTTTATCTGCATAATGTTTGTCTGTTTTGTGTGCATGTGTGTATGCGTGCAAGAGTGTTCTATATTGTACGTATTTGGATTTCTTGGATATAATTATCTAAAATGATCAATTTCACGGATAATAGAACAGTTAAAAAACGAGAATATCAAGAATGATAGGGTTATAGGTTTTGGTCATTTCATAGCTTAGCCGACTCAGACATGTTTTTTTTCTCATAAAACATCAATTGTTACATAATTCTGAGTTTGCTGCCTTACCTTATCGAATGCAAAATGACCCAATTTAAGAAGAAAACGTGGTCAAATCAGTGGCAATTAGTTATTTATCGCCAGCTAATGGCTAAATTCCAATAAAAATCATCTTGTCCTTTTTCTTCCGTTCGACCTTCTTTCTAAACTGATGTGGGGGTTGACGAATGGAACACAAAGAATTTGGGGAACAACAATATTGTCTATATTCGGGATAACTGAACAGCGTTAGGGGCCTTGCAAAGTTAAACAAATTCTAACCATCCAAATAAGATTTGGAAGTGGGTGGGTGGGTCCAGGGCCATTTTGGATTTAAAATAAATTAATTTGAAAACCCCACCCAAAATAAAGATTGAGTGTAAAAAAACTACACTTTACTCGTCTCAAATCATATGACTTTTAAAAAGTCATTATATGATTTGAGTTTTCTGTCCATGTCGGAGATGGATCTCAAAAAAAAATTTTTGGATAGGGGGTGGGTGGGTGGGGTGAGCTCTATCCAGATCTTATTTGGATGTTTGGCATTTTGTTAACTTTGCAAGGCCCCTTACTGACGTTTGTGATAAAATAATTATATCCTTTTGGGGGCACTAAGGGGGTGAAGATCAGTTTGTGCTTTTCAGGTGAACCCCCTTACCTAATTCCTCTATCCCCCCCTATCCCCCTCCCCCCTCCTCTCTCTCCATCCCCTTTTCTCTCTCTCTCTCTCTTTTATCCCCGCGCCTTCCATGGAAATTTGTCATGTTCTTGCTTTCAATTGTGTGAGTGTGTGTACAACTTATCATCAATCAATTTATTTGATTTGATTTATGTTATTTCCACACTTTTCAAAATCATAGTTGGAAATGGTATATAGATCACTGTACCCCCCCCCCCCCCCCCCATTTAACCCTTACCCTTACCATTAACTTCATCAGTATACTTCCTCTGTGTTTACCGTTCCTGAAAGTAAGTTGAGGCCATAAACTTTTCTGTCCATGCAACAACTTCCCGCCTTTTTGCTACATATCATCGGACGTCTGCTGACAGGTTTCGCTTCCGATGCATAGCGAGATTACCTTCTAGAACGGAGGCGACAACCATATGGCCATTGTTTGAAAGAGAACTTATGCTGGCTATAATCAGGGGCGTAGCTACGGGGGGGGGGGGGGGGCTGGGGGGGCACGTGCCTCCCACAAATGTTCTGTGCCCCCCAGGTGCCCCCCCCCCCCCCATCCCCACTGAAAATTCATGCTTTATAAAAAAAAAAAATTGAATTAAAAACAATGCCGTTAGAACAGTATATACAAAGCAAGAGGGTTTGAACCACATCTTTTACACACAAATACCTAGGGTTACTCATTTCTATTCTGGAACTATATATATACCCTTATTTTTGTATCAGTATTTTAATTGCTTTCCTTTTCCAAGAATCCATACAAGCACTCAGTTGAGGAATTTCTAATCAGATATCTTCTTTGCAGGACATTGTGGTTTTTGGTTCATGTCGTTCTCACGCATGTAAGAGGTATTGATTTTGCTCGACTGAGAACTTAATAACAAATTTACTGTCATATAAGGTGAAATATAATAGTATGAATGGTACTGATTGTATATAATTCTTTGGTTGTTAGGTGGGTCAATATTGTTTAAATATATATTCGTTTTATTGACATGATTATTGTTGATGCTAAATGGAAAATCCTAGGACTGCAAATTGTGTACATTTTGGTCAACATTACATTTGATAAGGTGTTCTAATATTAAATGGGAATAATAAATATAATCAACATGATACACATTCACATAAACACGAACTGTTACACACTGCACAGTGTAAGCTTACTGTAGCTGGTTTGGGAACACCCCATGCATGGGGGGGGGGGGGGGGGGGTGGGGTGGTTGATGTACCGACACACACTTTGTATACCATAAACCGGGGTGACTTTGGCCGCCGGGGTGACTTTGGCCACTTTTTTAAGAAGGATGTGTTTTCATTAAGTCTCACTATTTAGAACTTAATTTCTGATTCTATACATGATTACCCTATAAGAATTTATTTGAAACAATAAGTAATTTGTTCTAAAAAGTGAGGCTTGATGAAAATACATTCATCTCAAAAAGTGGCAAAAGTCACCCCAGCGGCCAAATCACCCCGGTTTACAGTATCTTTGTTTTTGTTGCTCTTGTTTTGAATTGCAAATGTCAAATTCTTGAGTATTGTCTGTAAAAGAGAGCAATGCCTGGCTGCTACAATACAACCATTTTTAGCAGCCACCTGTTTATTTACCAAACAAGCTCTTCTGCAGAGAAATACAGTGTTATTGAACCCGTATGTAGAAGTCACTTGTCTTGGTTCTCTTAGGTGGTCACTATACACAGGTTTGACTGTACATACAACAACAAATATGACATAAATCCACAAATGTATAACAGTATTTTTATATAATTTATTGCATGTAAAATATTGCTTACATACAATTCAATATTATATAATCTAAAAGCAATTTCTATCGGGTAAATAAAAAGCTTTAGTAACACAAATGAGTTATCATTTTCACATAAAGTATTACATGTACGTTGTACATGTACCTTATTTGAAATTAACCTTTATTAGAAACCTGATATAAAATATGCATTTCATCATTCAGTGATAATCAGCATGTAATGCTGATGATAGTTTACCCATTCTGGGCTCTGTTTCATAAGATAATGCCATTTGTTATAAGTTTCCAATTATTGTAACTGCCATAGCAACATCTATAATGCTCCATTTTCATTGGCATTTGTTACAGTAATTATTATACTTGGACATTACAACAATTTACAACAGGACTGGTCACCAAAATGCTCATGGGCTCTGTGTAAAAACGCCAGTGGAAAAAAATGTCAGAGGAAATAATGTCACAGGTAAAAATGTCAGTGCAAAAAATATCAGAGTAAAAAAAGGTCAGTTTTAATTAAATCACTAACATTTTTCCTCTGACATTTTGTCCACTGACATTTTCACCTCCGACATTATTTCCTCTGAAATTTTGATCACCGACATTATTACCTCTTACATTTTTTTCCACTGACATTTTTATCCGACAACTGCTCATGACAGGGTCTTTGGAGAGTGCATGTTGCAGAAAATACAAATATGTAGTTTTAAACTGGCCAAGACGGGAATACAAATTGTTACTTCAGACCTGCATCTTCTCTTATATGAATTATAGACTGGAAATATATGAATACATCATCAGTTCTTGAGCATTCAATGTCAACCATTCCCATTTTCCTCGACTACCGTATTTGCCGGTGTATAAACCGCACCTGTGTATAAACCACACCCCCATAAAAAAAAATTTAAAAATGAAAAAAGTGCGGTTAATACGCTATAAACCGCACCCGTGTATTAACCGCACTCCCATTTTTTTTTTTTTAAAGGTGCGGTTAATACACCAGCAAATACGGTAATACTCAGATAGAAGCTAAATCTAATCATTGTCCCTTTCTCGCACTCAAACTAACGTCACCCTCCTGGAGTTGGTGACTGTGCACCATATTGTCTTTTTTGTCAAAGTACCAATATCAGTCCTTGCCCATTCCATAACATTTCTATCTTTGACTTACTTTCTTTGACCATTTAGAGTCCACTTTTCTTTCAAATGGCCAAATAGACACATTAGATAGACTCCCACCAAAAGACTTGTGTATTTTATATGAAAGACACAATGGTCAACACTTGTGTGTTGTATCCTAATCTGTTTGTGGCCAATAACAGATTTTCTATAGGCAAACTGGAAAGTCTGGTGGTCATTGGCACCCGGGCCACTGCTATGGACAAGCCCAGGTCCATATCTTCATTCTGCCCACATCAATGATTCCTATTCATTCTCCAGACCAGATGGAGCAACACAATGTCACTTTAATACGGTCACTAAAAGATGGTACATCACACATTCATTGCACAGTCTCTGCAAACAATCTGCTGACTTGGGTGTCAGTGAAACCCAACTTGGCTAAATCCCATGCACCCTGATCAGAGGTGAGTCTTTGTCCAGTTACAGTCTATATTTGCATTTCACCAACTTGACATCACTGACGACATCTCATTCTCCAGAAGAAACGATGCCACATAATGTTAGATGGTCGCTAAAAGATGGTACATCATACATTCACAATGTCTCTGGAAAAGTCTGCTAACTAGGTGTCAGTGGAATCCAAAGTAGCAGTCAATGACTGCTGAGAATGCCGCAAATCTTGCGCACCCTGATCAAATGTCCGTCTTTGCCCAGTCCATATCTTTATTTCACGTACATCACTGACTCTGTCTCATTCTCTAAAAGAAACGAAGCAAACCAATGTCTCATTCTTTTGATGAGAGGATGCAACGGAATGTCTGTTAGATGGTCATTAAAAATTCCCAATGTCTCTGAAAATTGTCTGGTGACCGGATGTCAGTGGAAGCCAAAGTAGCGGTCGATGACTGCTGAGAACGCCGCAAATCCCACGCACCCTGCTACAGCCGGCTTCATTCCAGCTGTTAAGTGAACAGAAGGAAGAGAGAATAGTTTGTTCATGAAGATAATTAATCATCCTACAGCAAGTATTTTATAATCATCTAAAGTGAATGCAAAAGAAATACAGGAAATTATTCAGCAAAAATGTGTTTAGAGAAAGACTACCTGGGAATGAAGAAATGGATATCTTTTTTCAGAAATCAAAGACAATTGGTATTCAAACTTGGTCACTATGTTAGGTTTGACTGTATACATGAAGTGTACAAGTCTAGATGAAGAGCTCACAATTAAATCCACTAAAAACAATATTTGAACAACAAAAGTTGAAATTTTCTTAGGATTTTGTTCATGGGTATAAATAAAGATTGAAGTTTGCAAATGGCTGATCAATCCATAGCACAAGTAGTAGAGATTCTAGATCATCACCACTAACTTGGCGAATAGAAGTAACAATATATACATTGTTGAGTGAAGATCGATAACATACTACACTACCTCTGTATCCTATAAGTCCCCCTGTTATACATCCAGCTATAGGGCTGTTCTTTTCATCACTCCTTCCTCGATACTGTTGGGGGGAAACAGAAACATTATTAATGATTATTATTATCAATAATAACAATGATGATGATGATGATGACGATGATGATGACGATGATGATGACGATGATGATGATGATGATGATGGACAATTGGTGGTGGTGGTGGTGGTGGTGGTGGTGGTGGTGGTGGTGGTGGTGGTGATGATGATGATCAATGATGATGATGATGATGATGATGACAATAATGATGATAATTAAAATAATTATTATAAAGATTACAATAATAATAAATTATTTAGACAAAAGGGTCTTAAAGGTGACCATGGGACCATAAACCAACTAAATGTACATGTACAGGGTATACCTACTATTTCTCTCTGAATCAAATAAAAAGGAAATGAGAACAAGCATGATTGCTATTGTTTTGGGACTTCTAGATAGAGGAGGAGGAAACTAGTAGGTGATAAGGTGGATAACATTTCATTCAACTCTGTGTAATAATTTTGAATGCAGGAAACAGACGTTACAGGCATTATGTGGCATACTGTAGATTGGCACATTATACAAGTATGGTTATTGAACAGTAAAAAGTTCATGCAGTGCTAAAAAAAATGTATAAATGTTCTAGCTGGGCAGGTGCCACTAAAATTTAGCTTCAGGCCACCAAATCGAATTAATCCTTAATTCCATTGGTGTGAATGGGCAACCAAAAATAACAGAATGTTTATTTTTCTTTGTTTGAGGCCACCAGTTTCAGGTTACGAGACACTAGAACTTGAAATACGAAAAACATCTTGGTTTTACTTGCCACAAGGCCACAAGGCAAACAGTTAGTTCCTAGCATGGATATATTTGACCCACTTTGTTTTTAAATCATTGTAAACTTCATAAAGTATAGAGCTCTGCTGAAATACCCAAACAGATTATGTAATGAATGACACACCCATGTCCTGCCATCAAAGCTAAATAACTTTAAACTTTTGCCAGAAACTAACCAGACGGTAGACCATTAATTAGATTAAAGACAGGGCTCGACACTAGCACTTGCCCGAGGCAAGTAAAATTGTATAAATGTTCTAGTTAGCTTGCCCAATTGGGCAACTAAATAAGAGAGAACAATTTAATTTCATATGGGTTAATCTCATCTAGAAGTAAAATTTTGTAAAATGGCAAGTAAATTTTGTATTGGGGCAAATAAATTGTAAAAACATATATGATTTTACTTGCCCAAATGGGCCAGTATAGAAAAAAGTTAATGTGGAGGCTTGCCTTACCCATTCAATTGTAAAGGCTTACACAAGCATATCTAGAGATCAGTGGAACTAGGGCTGGTCCTGGGTCATGATCTATATCTCAACCCAGTGTACCTCTAGAATACACTAAACAAATATGTCCTTGCTGGTTTGCTTTCACTTTCACATGTTGTAGTTTGTTTTGTTGACCGGGAAAGGTCAGATTTGCAGTACTAGTTCTGTTGTTGTTTTATTTTCATGTAATATTTTATTTTGGTTTGGTTATTTTGGAACCTGGGCAATAATCCAATTAATGGTGGCCCAGTCAGGCAAGTAATATCAAGGTCCAATATATTCTGGTAAGAGTGGTGGCCCTTTAAGGGGTCTGGTAACTGTGTTGACAACATGTAAACAAACTAACAAAGTGTTGTGTACTTCTATGATCTGATTTATTTCCACTGAGAGATGTATGAAATATTATTGAAAATTCCATGGTAAATGAATTATCATTTGACCAAGTAATTTGAGCAAAAACACAAAGTGATATTAGCTAACTCAATACACTGACTTTGCCGTACACAGGTGAAATTCTCAACTAGACAAATTCAAATCTGATCACTTCAATCATACCTTTAAAACAAAACATAATTTGGGTACCGTATTTGCCGGTGTATTAACCGCACCCCCCCTTTTTTTTGCAATTTTTTTGAAAAAAGTGCGGTTAATACGCTATAACCGCACCCGTGTATTAACCGCACCCCCATTTTTGAAGTTGAAAAAAGGTGCGGTTAATACACCAGCAAATACGGTAAACCAAAACCTCTTTCGAAATTCAACATGGAGTGTAAAAGATATCGGTAAAAGTACAATTTCACAAATATCAAAGATACATAGATAGGGTAATTTCAAGTATGGTGTTTAAGGCTGGTGTTAGTGTTTATTACACACAAACACCAGTTTGATAAACACTAACACCAGCCATTAACACCATGCTTGAAATCACCCAATGGGTGTGTTCCCTGGAAGATCATATACAGTGAATTTAATCCCATCCATTCATGAAACAGGGAGAATGCCATCTAGTGTTCAACTTCAAACAGGATATTTTGTGAACGAGTTTACCTAAAGTCTAGAGTTTACTAAACTTCATGCAAAAATCCTCCTAGATGATAGTGTTTGCTCGGATCAACTTACAGGTGAATTGTAATATCCCAGGGGGAAAAAATAACATTAATTTGTTGGGGCTACTTTTCAAGCTTGCCTGCGTGAAAATGTGCTCTAAAATTTGTTTTGCATTAAATTGTATGTACGCAAGTATGACCATACTTACTGATTCTACAATGCACTCTGTCCCGGCAAACATGGCACCAATGACGGCAAAGTTCTTGGCATGAAAGTAGCACTGTTTGCCCATGTCCTTGAGGACATCTTTGGCACTCTGTTTGGCTGCAAGCTCTGGATCAACAGGGTTTATGCTGGACGTAAACAGACCGATTGCCCCACCAAGAGCAAAACCTGATTTAAGTAAAAGCATGTGCACAGAGAAAATAAATACAATGAAGATGAAGATACTAATTCAGTGATTTGAAGATAATGATAAAATACAAGAGCATCTAGTTCGCCGATGTCTTTGATGACATCCCTAGCTATCTGTTTAGCTGCAAGCTTGGGATCTACAGGATTTACACTGGCCGCTAACAGCTCTAGATTGCACCACCAAGAGCAAAACCTGATTTAAGTAAAAGCATGTGCACAGAGAACATAATTACAATGAAGATGAAGATACTAATCCAGGGATTTGAAGATAATGATAAAAGAGAAGACAAGACTAAAGTTTGTCAATGTCTTTGATGACATCCCTCGAGTCCCTCTCTATTTGGCTGCAAGCTCTGGGTCAACAGGGTTAATGCTGGATGTAAACAGCCCGATTGCCCCACCAAGAGCAAAACCTGATTTAAGTTAAAGCATGTGCACAGAGAAAATAATTACAATGAAGATGAAGATACTAATTCAGTGATTTGAAGATAATGATAAAAGAGAAGACAAGACTAAAGTTTGCCAATGTCTTTGATGACATCCCTCGAGTGTCCCTCTCTGTTTGGCTGCAAGCTCTGGATCAACAGGGTTAATGCTGGATGTAAACAGACCGATTGCCCCACCAAGAGCAAAACCTGATTTAAGTTAAAGCATGTGCACAGAGAAAATAATTACAATGAAGATGAAGATACTAATTCAGTGATTTGAAGATAATGATAAAAGAGAAGACAAGACTAAAGTTTGCCAATGTCTTTGATGACATCCCTCGAGTGTCCCTCTCTGTTTGGCTGCAAGCTCTGGATCAACAGGGTTAAAGGGATCTAGTAACTTTGTTGGCATGTGCAAAAAGTGATGAATGGTTGATGCAATGTATAGTGCTGTTATCTCATATGTCCACAGGGTATTGTGTGAAAATTTCAAGTCAAATGGACATTGCATGGCCAAGTAATGAGCGAAAATGCAAAGTGATATTGGGTGATATTCACTAACTCACTGCATTCACTTTGTACAGGGATGAAAAACTCGCCCGGAGTTTTTCTTATCTGAAAACTTTGATCGTACATATCTTTGTAACGAAAGGGAAATTTGAAAAACCGAAACCTGTCCCATGATTGTATTGTTAATACGAATACAACAAGGTATGAGGGAACCGCTAGAATTAAAATTTTATTTTGAGGATTTGGACAATGTTATTAAGTCCCTTTAATGCTGGATGTAAACAGACCGATTGCACCACCAAGAGCAAAACCTGATTTAAGTCAAAGCATATGCACAGAGAAAATAATTACTAATTCAGTGATTTGAAGATAATGATAAAAAAACAATAGCATAGTTCGCTGATGTCTTTAAAGACATCCCTCGCCCTCTGTTTGGCTGCAAGCTCGGGATCTACAGGATTTACACTGGCCGCTAACAGCTCTAGATTGCACCACCAAGAGCAAAACCTGATTTAAGCAAAACATGCAAAGTTACTTTAAGTTACGTTTAAGATAAAGTATGAAGTAAGGGAAGAGGATGGATTTTAAAATAATGATAAAAGAGAAGACGAGAGCATAGTTTGGCAATGGCTTTGACAATATCTCTGGCTCTCTTGCTTAGCCATGTTAGCTGCAAGCTCAGGGTCAACAGGGTTAACGTTAACTTAACAAGTACATTCTATGTAATATGTTCCGACTGTTTTCTGCCAACAGAAAACATACAATACTATTGCATTGCTGTTAGTTACAATAATCACAATTCACATTCACCAGTCCATGACTCATGTTCACAGTTTTATTCCCCAATACAAGGCTTGACACTCGCACTGGCCCGGGGCCAGTGAAATTGCACTTTTGGTGGCCCGATCGGGCAAGCAGATTTTCAACCCGACATTGACAAAATTTAGAAATCATGTTTTCTTTTATGCCATCTGTAATCACACAGGTTTGATGAGGAAGAGTGATATTTTAGTAAAAAGCTTACTCGTGAAATATAATTTTTGGGCCAGTCAATTTTCTTTCTATTTCACTGGCCCGACCAGGCAACTGACTTAAAAGGTGAGTGTGGAGCCCTGCCCAATCACTCGAAAAATGTTGACATTTTAATCATTCATGTAAACTTTAAATTTAACTTAATTTTGTATTTGATTAATTACAAAAAAGGGTATTATTACTATTAATTTTATTAAAATTTAAATAGTTCAGAAGAATGTTTGTATGACTATTAACTCAGGTGAGCGCTACCGCGGAGCGGTAGCGCTCAGGGTCGGGCTCATAGTGCCCCCGATTTTTTGCGGTAATGTGCACAATAAGTGTGCTTAAAATTATAGATATGATACGGTACTTACCACCGTGTAGATGATACATATGTTATGCAACTATGGGGTGGATCAGAATGATGATTTTTCGCTCCATTCCGCATCAAAATAAGTGATTTATGCACATCATAGACTTCTCTCCGTGCCGTACCGCGACTCCGAAAAGATTGTGAACGAAAGATGATCGAAGGGCCGGGCGCCTGCCATGCGATACATGAATATTCATAGTTATAGCGCATGCGCAAAGCGATCATCTTTCGTTCACAATCTTTTCGGAGTCGCGGTACGGCACGGAGAGAAGTCTATGATGTGCATAAATCACTCATTTTGATGCGGAATGGAGCGAAAAATCATCATTCTGATCCACCCCATAGTTGCATAACATATGTATCATCTACACGGTGGTAAGTACCGTATCATATCTATAATTTTAAGCACACTTATTGTGCACATTACCGCAACAAATCGGGGGCACTATGAGCCCGACCCTGAGCGCTACCGCTCCGCGGTAGCGCTCACCTGAGTTATATGACTATTAACCTAACCAGGCTCTGTGCGTAGCACAGAGCCTGGCATATTGAAGTGTGTGTTAGGTGTACCGCTCGTAACAATTATTGGTAAAAATAGTATATAAGATACTATACAATTTATATCTGGTTTTATACTTACGACGGATGTTATCCATGGACATCAATGGTCCACTGTCTTGATACATGAGGCTCCATTCGGTGTATTTATTCACAAAATTAGGTTTTTATCGTCCAGATTGTGGTAAGAAGCAAAAATTCCAAAATGGTATCCGAATTTGTGTCCACAGTGCGCATGCGTGAGGTCGCAGGTCAAACTTTGGCGTACGAGCCAAGATGTTAGGTTAACATTGAGTACAGTGGCCTGGCTTATATGTATTAGTCAACCGATCGCCACTTACGCGCGGAACCGGAATAAAACCTCGCCTATATATCCCAGCATGCATTGCCGATGACTTTGGAGGCGACAGGACAATTTTGAATATTTGTGCGAAGCCGTTTGGGATTAATCATCAATTTGAGGTAAGTTATTATTCTTTTCATATAATTTCTATGTAGCGCGCAGATAAAACACACTTTTGTTCTCTAGAAAAGGTTAACCAAATACAAAAAAATTATAATTAAAGGTGATAAAAACACCTCATCGCAAAAATGCTACACCATTTCGATCGTCAGTAATTCACAGCTCTGTGCTACGCACAGAGCTGATCCACCCTAGGGTCATTCCCGTGTGTACCCAACGTTAATTGAACGTGTGGGACTGGGGAATAAAATTTAATTCCACATCTCTCAAATCTCTCATTCTCACTCGCTAAAATTAGTAGATGGAATATACTTACCAAATTTCAGTTCCACGGGATATAGTTATGGCACATATTCTGGTTCAACTGATATACATTCCGAAAAAAAGGATTATTTTGATGGTCAAAATCCAGGCCGGATCCGGCTAGACTGTGGTTTCCCATTGGAATGTACAGATGAATAAAAAATCACACTGCCCTCAACGACAATTTCAGGGACATCGCGATTATCGGTTCTAACGATACGATAATTGAAAAATGTTCGCTAATGCTTCTATCAAATTTACAGCCGTTTTGTACGTTTCGAGATTTAAACGTTAGATGGCGCGCTCATTTTCATATTATAATTATCCAAAAAACGACTGTCATACAACTAAGACGATTATATCGTTTCACGCGAACGTTGAACAAATTTAACTATCGTGAGTCGACATCGTCATTTTCAAGTCGAGTGTTGGTGAACAGTAGAGGGGGAAAGTTGCAAAATAAGGTAACTGTTTTCCACTTAATTACCATTTTAACGTGTAAAAAACAAATATTTTTACTTTGCTGTTAGTTTGAAAAAAA
>JBAMJV010011211.1:0-35311 GCA_037951105.1 Echinarachnius parma
CTTTTTCAAAAATGTTCAAAGGCGTTTTTTAAATAGTTGTTGATGCTCTCTCTATTTAATCATTATTTCAATAAAACATCACATGCATAATTTTGTATGAAAAATGGTTGAAACTAATGCCTTTTTAGAAAGCGCCCTCTTGTGTTTTAATGGCTCTTTTTGAATGAGAACAGGCTTTTTACTTAGTCGTTTGTAACTTTGTATACCTCTTGAGCATAGTAGAGTTATAACTATTAGTTTTTAATGTTACTGTCCAGGTTTGGTTAATAAAGTTCAGCCTTACCAAAACTGTACTACCCCTTTAAAACCATCAAAACAATATAAATCTAGCTAATGTAAAAGATAAAATATACTGGATTTTAACAAGAATTTCATCAATATCATGGCCTGACACAAAAAAACACAATAATTCTTGGCAAAATGATTACAGCAAATCTAACAAAAAACAAAAAATACTTTTGAAACTTTACCATTATAGAAATACATGTCTTTATTACATTCCTGCTCATTCTACTTTAATTGCACATAAACATTGTGCATGAAAAAGGAGGACAAAATTTCAAAGGCTTAGGGAAGAGATTAAAACACTTTTTTGCGTATTCATTTTGCAAATTAAGTTCAGAATATACATTTATCAAGGTAATTTGGGGTATACACAAACATTGACCTGTGCATTAAAAGGAAAGCATTGTGTCTGCAGTATAGAGTATATGTTATGGATTGAAGTTCAAATGAAACTTATATACCGTAGGTGCTGGAGAACCCGGACGGGGGAGAACCCGGCCAAAAAATGGACAGGGCTACCTTTGAAATTAGATTTGCCGATAATGCACTGAACATGCGACTCGAAACTTATATCAAACGATTTATCTGCATATTGCTCATAAAATACATGTATATTGCTGTTCTGTAGTCCTCCTGGTTATCCAGAAAATCGCTTGAAAGTCAGTCTTTAAACTCCAACATTTGTTATTTTTTATTTTATTCACGATAATTTGAGATTACAATTTTTATAATCTTTATTCTCGCTTTTGTAAATCTACGCTCAGTAGTTCATTTCGGTAGAAACTTACACCAATTGGACCGTAATATCGCGGTGCATTCGCTGATAAAAATTTATCGCTCAACGGCAAGCGGGTTTCCGCACGGCGCGATTTCATGCACGAAGGTTCAATTTATCGCAGTGCAGGAGAACCCGGACACCGCGCACGGTGTGTGTACAAAGTCAATGACGCACTGTGCTATCTGTGTTGTGTGTGACTGTCCGGGTTCTCCAGCAACTACGGTACCAATAATTGCAGTGCTAAAATGGCAAAAAGTGAGTGACCACACGATTTTGGAATTTAAATGCTTGAATAAAAGAATTCCTTCACAAAATTACTCCTATGGGTGAATGGTAAACCATGTCTCCTTAGTAAATAGGTCTCTAGTAGTTATTGTCGAGGTTACGTTAGCCTATCCGATAGGTGTCGGGCTTTCTGGCAAGTACTAATCGCGTTATGGAGACGGACAATCGGCGAGGGCGTAGCCCGAGCCCGAGCGCGAGCGCCTAACATCAGTGACGAATGCGAAAAGTTAATTTTCTTTTATTTACTTTGTTTCGTTCATAGAAAGTCTACGAACCCCATATTCATCTACCACGGAATGGTAGATCAGCCGTTTGTGAGTGTTAGTCTTTCTTTTAGAATCAAGCTGCATATTAAAAACCAAACGCGCTTCCTTGCACAATACACAGTTACTGGTTGTTAGAGGGTCTCCACGACAGACTAGCGTAGGCTGTATGCAGCTCACCGTCGATGCGGACAGATCTATTATTTATAGGGTACGTCATTATAAAACATGTTGTTTTCTGTTAAAATAAAGAGTTGAGATTTGATATGGATACAAAAAGGTATTTCTATGCTTTAGTTTTTATTATAATGTATCTCATATTAATTTGCTCATTATGATAGTTATAGTAATATTAATGTCTTATCTGATACTAAATAAACCCCTTAATACACGATGGAACACGCCACCGATCAGGAAGACGGTATCCACATCTAACGATCTGATTAAGTTGACGATCTGATTAAGTTGATGATTTCATCTCATGAATTAGTAATGCCTTATTATTTTCTGTGCTTATTAATAAATTACTGCGTGTCGAGTGACAAAAGGCTCTTATACATGTAATATGGGAGCCAGTTAGTCCCGCTCGCTGACCCCGTGCCATATATAGCTCTCTCACAGCTAGCTAGCTTGCGATCGCATAGAGAATCTCCAAGCCATATAGAGCCTTGACTAAATGCTAAGGTTCCGTGGGCTCCGTCGTGGAGAAGTATCCATCGAGGTCGTGGCGAAGTTACAACTGAGGTCCCGTCGAAACTTTTTTTGCATTTTTTTACTATCGTCTTCCGCTCCTGGCCGTTTTTGCAGGTCAAAGACGATGCTCGGCTGCAAGATCATGAACAAATGCAAAGAAAGAAAGTCGTAACCTTATACAGTATATTTTTGTGTTGTTGTTCAAGAAGACATTTCCTTTAAAAAATTATAAAAATGAAGCCTCTGGATCCAAGATATTTCCCAGCGGCAGAATCATGAACAAAATGCAAAGAAAAACAATTATGAAAGTTTACTTTATACTATGCTAGAAATTATTCTGTTTTCCTGGTGATCCAGGCGGGTAAGTAGAAATTAAGATCGTCTCGTTTGAGTGGCCTAAACTTAAAACTGGTGGCCCCAAACCGAAAAAAACACTAACAATTTACACTTACATTTGTTTACCCGTTCAAATTTAGCATTATGAAATTTGGGTGGCCGAAAGCAAATTTTGAGTGGCCTGGGGCCAGCCTGGCGCTAATTTCGAGCACAATTTGAATTTTGTTCAAAGCAGTTCATTTGACAATTCTGAAATAGACCATTTGGAGTGTAATTGCAGTATCCAGATTAATAAATGTGGTAATTTTGGTGGTAAAAAAAGTAACGGACGGAGGACGGACAGACGGTGGCAATTTGGATCCCTAGTCTCCCACCACCTCGGTGGGCTCGACAAAAACAAAACTTTACAGGCTGAAACCTGATGCAGTATTCTAAATCATGGGGAGACTTGGCAGCTCTGCAACAAGAGAATGAGTCTGAAGAAGCACTGCATTGGAAGAAGACAAGATATACTTACGTGGACCACAAGGTCATCAGAATCCATCTGGGGTTCTCCTAGGTCCATCTCAAACATGGCCTCGCACACCTGCTTTCCGATCCTCGATTCGCTCTTCAAAGAAGGTAGAAAATTATTCGAAATCGTATAATTTATCTTAATTAAAATCATTATGAATAATACAAATCTTCACTATAGTTTCATCATAATTATCATTAATGTCATAATCATTGTATCACCCATTTTCATCATCAATATTAGCATCATCCTTATTATCATTATTATCGTCACCATCACCATTATCATCTTCACCATCGCCATCATCAACATATTCATTATCATCGTCAGCAGCAACCATAGGCGTACCGGGGGGGGGGGGGGGGGTTCAAACTCCCCCCCCCCCCTTTGACCCCAAAATGGCTGTTTTAGGGGGTTTGAACCCCCCTTTTCAAATTTTAGCCGGCCTCGAGACTACTTTTAAACGGTCTCGACCGTCTAAAACCTGGTCTCGACCGACTAAAACCCAGTCTCGGCCCCAAAAATGTTTGAAGATCTCCGGTGTCCGACTCCAAAATTTTGATAGTATTTGGTCTCGGGTCCCATTTTTTTTTACAAACCCCCCCCCCCCCCTCCCCCACTGAGATGGGTTTTCAACCGCGAAGGTACTTGGTCTCGGTCTCGAAAATTGTTTAAGTGCTTGGTCTCGGCTTTGAAAATTTGTTATGGCCACCCCCCCCCCCCCCCCCCCCCCAACTGAGAGGGGTTTTGAACCTCGAAGGTACTTGGTCTCGGTCTCAAAAAATGTTTCAAGTAGGCCTACTTGGTCTCTGCTTTGAATTTTTTTACGGACACCCCCCCCCCCCCCCCCACCACTGAGAGGGGTTTTTAACTTTGAAGGTACTTGGTCTCGGCTTGAAATTTGTTATAAAATAACCCCCCCCCCCCCCCCCCTTTAACAAATCCTGGGTACGTCACTGGCAGCAACATCGTGTTGATCCTGATCACCTCTACAACCACGACCACTATACTGTCATTTTGCCTAATCTTCATCACCATATTTATCATCATCATCATCATCATCATCACTATCATCATCATTTTAGTCCTGATCACCCCCACCACCACCACCACCACCATCATTTTCCATTCCCCTCATCACCGAACCTTTTTTTGCGTTGTTTGACTATCGTCTTTCTCTCCTGGCCGTTTGTAGGGCGTCATCTCCGGGTCCAAGACGTTGCCCGGCTGCAAGATCATGAACAAAATGCAAAGAAAAACAATTATGAAAGTTTACTTTATAATATGCTAGAAATTATTCTGTTTTCCTGTGGCCATATTCATAAAAGCCCGATAGCCTATCTGTCAGCTAGGCCTTTTCTCCTTGCCAAAATGCCAGGTTGGACGATAACTAGCGGTGAACACATGGAACCCGCTTGAGTGATCACCTTTGTATTCCCAGACCAGTGCACAACACACACGTGCATGGATGTCTTTAGTAATGTGTGTAGATTTTGCGTGCTGCCTATGCCCTTACCATATCGACCAATCAACGAGCGTCTAAGCCTTGTAATACAATAGCCATTTGAAATCTTCGTAGCGGGTTGCTAAATCGTAATTCAAGAAGCATTTCTTCACCATCGCAAGATGATCAATTATGTTTGGCATGGGCTGAACCGGGCCAAGCCGATGGGGGAGTCAAGGGGCAGCCAATGGGGTGTGGAAAGTATAACATAATTGTCTTAATAAGGGTGAATGGGCATTATGGGGGGGGGGGGGTTCGGGTGCGGGAATCACGCGGAAGCACATTTTGTCATTACGATCCCCAATATAACAAAACAAATTCATCTCCCTCCTCATATCTCTCTTAATGCAAAAGAGTGGTATCTCCGCTCTAGCTGTCGAGTGATATGTGTTTCAACTCTGAAACGAGCGGAAATCCACGCCGCCGCGAGTTGAATGGGCGTTCGCGACAGTTAGTAACGGTATACCGTTTCAACTCTGAGAGCGAGTGGTGGTAGGATGAACAAAAATCGTGACGCAGTCACTAAGGCAGCCAATCAGTGATCATCTTTGAGTGGCGTGATAGAAAATTTTAATTTGCGATGTCCAGAATTTGTTGCACGACGGTAGGTCGACGCTATTCGCCATCATTTCGGACGTCGAAGATCGAAGATTTCGGAGATCGAAATCACATTCAGACGGTTCTATAAGAATCGAGAACTCAGTGAGGACTTCTGCAAAACATTTGAAGGCGAGTGTTTGTGACTTTGTGCTATGATTTAAGTATATAGATGAAAAAACCTGTCAATTCCGGCCTACATACGCCAGTTATACGCCAGGAGGCCTACCAATGTATAATGTGTGTGTGTGTGTGTGTGTGTCGAAGTGTATGTGATGTACACGGGTTAAAGAGCAATCGGTGTGACTCGTCAACAAATGTTAGTCATGCAATTCAATAATTGAAACATCTCACAGCATGTTCAGGTAATTAGTATATTGAAATATTCTATAAGTTCTAAAGATAATAGATGACCAGAATATTCGGGTGAAAACTGACTTATCTTGCAAATTAACCTCAATAACTACTGGCGGTTCAGGGTGGTTTGTTTCAATATTATAGACAATGTGTGATCTGGTGTGTACAGTGTGTGTGTGTGCATATTTCATTTCATTTCATTTCATTTTATTCCACATTCTGCATTAAAAACAACACATACAATGAATAAAATTGATTCAAGATTACAACTACAACAACAAACACAGATAAAAACTAGGTTCACAAACAAACAAAAAGGAGAGAATTCTACTAGACAAACAATAAATGAGAATGTGGGGGATTACCAAAAAGCCAGAGGCTTATCGAGGGTAAATCCCCATTATGGCCTAGCGGTTGAGAGAGAGAAGGGAAGAAAAAAGCGAGTAAGAGGAGAAAGGGAGACATGTATATTTAACACTTAGTAAAAGAAATTTAAAATTCTACACATGTTTGTTACTAAGTTTCACATGACAATAAAAACTGTTTATATTTGTGCTTAAAATTCAATAAAGTTGGGCATTCTCTAATTTCAATAGGTATATCATTCCAGCATTATGAATGTACGTACGGTACCGATAGCCTCACACACACTGTGCAGGCCTAATTCTTTGTGTGTGGTGCCGGACCGGTCCAGTGTTTGTAGGCAGTATAATATAATATGTGCCTCGCCATCCGCAGGGGAGCCAGAAGTCGCAAGATGTCGAACCTCAGAAATCACGATTGATTTGAAATTGCATGAAAAAGTGAAAAAAAATATTATTGCCTCATGCATTTCCCTGATATCTGTTCTACCGGTACGCAAAATATCCAGTAAAAATATCCAGTGGAAAGGTACAAATTAAGCAGAGTTTTGAAGCATGTTTTTTGCAGGTTTGAAAAGTTTGCGTTCCAAAATTATTTGCCACTAAAAGCGATCGATATTAAGCTCCGCCTCTTAACAACCCCTTTGTGCTAAGTTGGAATCTCGTTAGCTGTCAAGAGCGGCCAGCGCATATCGAGATTATTTAATCCCTATTGACTGTGCACGGAGATTAGTAATCCAAATGGCCTCCATTGTATAGTGGCCCTATTGAGTTTGACAAAGTATGTTTATGACAATACGACCCAATTCCTATCCAATTAACTGCACACCCACCCCCCCCCCCCCCCCCCCCCCCTCCAACCTCATACACTATGTACACCACTGGTTGAGTGTGAGTATTATATAGATTAAAGAATTGGGCCCTGTAACATAACATTCATTAATCGTATGTAGAATTAATTTGTCGTACTAAATATTTAAGTAGTTCATAATAATTTTATAATAAGGCATACCCCCCCCCCCCCCCACACCACCAAAAAACAAAAAAAAAACGCTATTTAGAGCTTGTTTTAAGTTGGCTAAAGCACAATCCCACTCTTTTATATACCCTCATTTTGAAGTTGACCGAGGCTCGCCTCCGTTACTTAGATACCTGTTTCAAAATTTTCTAAGGAACATCCCCGGGCATCCCCGCCAAAAGAACGAAAACAAACCCTGTACCAACGGATCCCCCCCCCCCCCCCTCCCCCTTTGGTACCTGGGGCCTCCCCCTTTGGTACCTGGGGCCTCCCCCTCCAAAATGTCTAGCTTCGATACCCCGTTTTACTTTTAACGTATCAACATACTGTTCTTTGTAATATTTTTTACATTACGCACCAGACGCAAGTTTGCATTCCTAAAATCAAACTGCCAGTCAATACCGATTAATCGAACAATAAACAGATCCAGAGCGGAGCCCCTTTTGTTACCTGAAAGTGCTCGCTATTGTATCATGTGCTCGATGTGTACAGTTTATCGTTCCAAACCCACTTAAATTGTAATTAAATCTGTTCATATCTCTACAATGCATGGATAATATTCAACAGTTTCTGGAGGGAAGGTGTATATCATACATATTTACTGATATGCAAGTTTTCAAGAAAATTGAATAAAGGTTGCTACGACATTCTATTCATGCAATCGGTTCATTTATGGCCTGCTTAAAACGCTAATTTTTACTTTCGAAATGGATGTAAAGTTTCTTGAGCTATTTTCTCGGCATCTTATTTCCAGACCGTTCAATATTTGCCTTAGAAAAGCGTCAATAACTCCGCGTTGCAGAATCATTATGAGACAAACTTTATATCATATTAAAGCTTAGATATTGCTGAATCGAACTAAATACAAATCCAGAAAATCAACTTTGTCGACTTTCGGTTCTTCTACGTAGGACGGGTCACATATTATAAAATGGGTAGAAGAATCCCTGCATTCTGATTGGTCAATTAGCGTGTACATTTTTTTTTTACTGATGCATGGCTAGATTTTCAGTTATTTAGCGATACTGCAACGATAGTGCAATCGTATTGACGATAGTGAGTATTCGATCAAAATTTATTGCTGAAATTCTCGCGCCGCGATCTGTACTGTACTATACTGTATGCCTGTGCCGAAGCTCAAGATGGCGAGATCGGGACCTTCTCCGAGATTCGAAATGCTAAATGATGATGAATTAGCAGAACTTTTGGATGATGCGGATGCCAAAAGCACAAAGAAAACGATCAAATTCGGATTCTCGAAGCTTGATAGCTTTGCGAAGCTAAAGGACGTGAACCTACTAGACATTTCAGCCCGTGTCCGTGAAGACACATCACAATTGGACTCGCTACTGGCTTCGTTTAATGCAGCGCTACGGAAGGAAGATGGGTCGCTGTACTCAAAGAAATGCCTCCAGTACATCAGGTATGGGGTTCAAAGGCATTATCTTGATCAGTACAATGTAGACATTACAAAGAAAGAGCTCTTTCCCCAGAGTGCGAGAATGTACAAGGCTGTCTCTGTGAAACTGAAGAAAGAGGGACTGGGTAGTGTAAAACACAAGGAACCCATCAGTGCTGAAGACATGCAAAAGATTCAGGCTTCTGAAATGTTGGATTGTAACACAGCAGCTGGGCTCCAAAATAAGGTCTTTATTGACCTAAATGATGTACTTCTGCAACCGGGGAAGAGAAAAATGTGCGTTTCTTCAAAGCCAGTGACTTCATCGTGTCTACTGATGAAAACGGGCTACGTTATGTCACTAAGCGAGACAATCTCACAAAAAATCACAGAAAAAATGATGACGAGGCCGTCGGAGGGCGTATGTATGAAATCAGAGACATGAACAGTGACCAATGTCCGGTGAAAACATACGAAAAGTATGTTTCTAAGCTGTCTGATTCGTGCCCATGGCTTTGGCAAACTCCAAAAGCCAAGCCACCAACCTGTGAAACTGATCCATGGTACAAGACTACTCCTGTCGGCATAAACACGCTAGCTGACAAAATGAAAACCATCTCCAAGGGAGCAAAATGCAGCAAGATGTATACAAACCATTGTCTACGTAGTACGTGTATCACTACCCTTGATCAGGCTGGATTTGAAACTCGCGACATCATGAGTGTCAGTGGGCACCGGAGTGAATCTTCCATCAAGACCTACACAAAAACATTGGATGTGCGCAAGAAAGAGATGAGTAAGAAAATCAGCAACCATCTCCATCACGGACAAACTGCTTCTCACGCTGGGCAGACGGGCAATCTTTCTACTAGTAGTAGTAATACTACTATAGTACCAATATCAACGAGGTCCTGATCTCGCCATCGGCATCAAGCAACCTAACGACACAGGCACCAGCAACAGCAGTATCAGTCCCACTTTGTCTCTTGACACAGCAGACAACATCTCAAAACAGTGTGAGGAGCGCCAGTCACACATTCAATATCACAGACTGTGTGGTGCACATCCACAACTAGCCTAGACTAGTGGCATTGTATGTAAATGTGTTAAATTGTTTGACAGTTCAATTCTAGTTCCTTCGTTTTTAGTGGACTTTTGGAAAGTTTTGGCGTTTAGCAGAGTTTTTAGTTCATCTTTTGGAGTTTGCTACAGTTTTTACAGTTATTACATAGTAAGTCTCCCAATTCTCTTCTATTTAGTTCTAATTCTGCATTGATCAAATGTGCGGCATAAAAAAAAAAGAAAAAAAAAATGAAAATCCTATTTTTTTCCCCAGCCATGGGTCGGTACTTTTGCAGCCATGGGTCGGTACTTTTGCAGCCATGGGTCGGTACTTTTCAAACCATGGGTCGGTACTTTTGCAGCCATGGGTCGGTACTTTTCAAACCATGGGTCGGTACATTTAGCCAATTTAGCCATTACTGGGAAAAAGTCTGATTTCACATTTTTTCGCGCCCATTTTATAAAACAAATGCTGCACAGGCATATTTCGTGGATCGGTAAGAATTGTATGCACTCGTTTAACTTTGGAAATGGTCTAAAACCCACTCGCTGCGCTCGTGTGTTTAAACCATACCAAAGTTAAACTCGTGCATCCAATTCTTACCGATCCACTCATGCCTGTGCATCATTTTTATACTGATGAATGATATGATATGAATGTAGGTCAGGTTAAGTTTGCACGTTTCACGGTACTTACATTTTCCACTTGTTTTAATTCGGCATTCGGAAACAATTCAAGTATAAAGATGAATTATATTACTGACAATAAACTACATGATCATGATATTTCATAAGGCAAACTGTAATTTACATTAATTAATTAATTTATTTTATTTATTTATTTTCCGAAACACAAGTAAAAACAGTTCTACCATGGGGTCCCTTAACAGCAATAATAATGAACAAAAAATTACAATAATAAACAGTAATTAACTATATAATCAAAAATGAATTTCAACAAACAATTAACCATTAACAGCAATCAACAATAACTAACAATGAATTTCAACAATTATTATGATTACAAGCTACAACTATGAGTGCAGCCTACAGTCTATACTACTGAATCAATATCATCATTAATAACATGGGAAACTGAAATAGAAAACTTTCATTAAAAATTGTCTCACAAATGTAATAAATAGTTACTGTTAAATATCCAATTATTCAATCTCTTAAATGTGTATTTCTAAGGTAAATGTTCCTCTCAAAATTGTTTAGGCCTAACAGTAACCGTGTTTGACTCCCCGTTTTGATGCAAAATTATGTGTGCCTTTCATCTTCAGATATCCAACAAGACAACAAATGGACTGGAGGCTTTGAGTATTTGGCAGTGGCAATTGTAAAAGATTCCATGTATGGGAGACGAAACTACAAGGATTGCTCAGAGCCTTGTAAGTTTGATTTTGTCTTAATAAGATTTGTGTGTTTATAAGCAAACTAATTCATTACGCAAGTCTATATTCAAAAGTCTATTCTGGAGGCCAAGGAATGCAATTGATTTCTTCTTACAAGTCTACCCTAATAATGAGGAATCCCAGGATTTTCTAGGTTTATTTATTTATTTTATTTTTTTTTTTGGGGGGAGACGTATAATTTACCAAAAAACGGGACCGAGACCGACTTTGATCTAATTTACAGAATAGAAATTCAGGAATGTGTATTCAGGATAGTATATTTAGGTAAACTGTCACTTTTTGAGGTCTGCATTTGTTTTATCTATAATCTTTAAAGTGTTGATCTGACAGCCACCGTGGATACATTTTTAAAGATTGTTATGATTGTACACATAATTTGTTAGTTTTATTTGTTTTTCTCATATTTTCATTTGATTGCAGATTTGGTTGTTGAAATATCACCCACCGACATGTACCGCATCCCAGGTGAACGACAGTTGGGATCGAAGCGATACCCGATGACACACAAACTGCACCATGAACGTATATTAGCAGCGTGCAAGCTCACAGCAGAATGAAGAAAGACAACCGCACGGATGAACAAGACATGCACGAAGACGAGCAATACAATTGCGAAGACGACAGAGACAACCATCAAGATGAGCGAGACGACCACGAAGACGAGCGAGACAAGTGCGTAGACGACAGATACGACCATCAAGATAAGCGAGACGACCACGACGAGGAGCGAGACGACCACGAAGACGAGCGAAGACTAGCGAAGCACCCACAAAGACGAGCAATACAAGTGCGATGATAACATAGACGACCATCAAGACAAGCGAGACGACCACGGCGACGAGCGAGACGACCACGAGCGAAACGACCACGAAGATGAGCGAGAAAAGCGTGAAGACAACAAAGACAACCGCGAAGATGACCACAAATAAAAGCAGGACAACCACGACAAGTGACTCGAAGACCAGCGAAGCAACCGTGAATGCAGCTTCGACAGTAACCTCGACAAAGCCAACTTCAGTGAACGAATTAACCAGCTCTCTCCGTGCAGAGCTGACTTTGTCGCTAACCAAACGATCATGGCCTTCGCGACACGGGCCACACCATGGAAGATACGCGATTGTGCTATAGAATGTGAACGTTGAACCATGGTTGAATTTTCGTGATTATATATACTTGAAGTGACTTTTCAAACGAAAGTAGTTTTGTCACCTCAAGTTCTTTGCTTCTTCTTTCGTATCCTACATCTACACTACTCTATATATTAAATATTTGGCCATGACTTTGCACATCGCAGGGCTGTCTCACTCGCAACCACCAGATCTTCTTGACTACACTGTTCCTCAAGGTTAGGACATTGAAGGAGGTGTTGCATGGTTTGTGATGTGCCACAGTCGCAGTTAATGTTGTCATCATCTGTGTATCCCCACTTTTCCATGTTGACTTTGCATCGACCCATCCCTGTGCGAAGTCGGTTGAGGGACTTCCATGTCTTCCAGTCTTGCTTGTGTCCTGGAGGGTAACTGCTCCTTAGTAGGGAGATGTAGCTTGTCATGGTGGCGGTTACTGCTGCGCCTCTCCTCCCAAAGCCTACGTCTGGCCACCTGTGGGGATTCGGTCAGTGGTTGGACAGAGTGTAGGAAGCTTTTCCTCGATTTGAGCCGTTTCTGGGATGGTTGGATGTCATAACATGGATGGCGGCTATCCTGACTTTGTCTGAGACGCTCCACGCTACTGGCTACTGACCGGCGTATATCGGGTGGAGCAATGCCGGACAGGACATATAGGCTGCTTACATTTGTCGGCTTTAGACAACCAGAGATTGCTCTGCAGCTATCGTTGAGAATTGGGTCAAGTTTCTTTGAGTGCGAGGATCTTTCCCAGACTGGGCACGCATACTCCGCAGCAGAATAACAAAGTGCAAGAGCTGTTGCCCGTAGTGTAGATGCACTGGCACCCCAAGAGGAGTTTGTCAGTTTCCGGAGGAGGTTGTTCCTGGTCCTCACTTTCCCCCCCACCTTTCCGATATGCTGCTTGAATGAAAGTGTCCGATCCAGGGTAACGCCAAGGTACACTGGATGATCGCAGTGGTCAAGGGGGGTACCATTCCATGTGAGTGATAGTTTCTTCCCAGCCTCGCGGTTGCGTAGATGGAATAAGCAGACCTGGGTCTTGGTAGGGTTTGCTTTCAGCTGGTTGTCTCTGTAGTATACTGTCAGGTTGTCTAGGGCTGATGTTAGGGTGCTCTCTATCTCATTGGTATCGCTGTTCTGGGTGGCAATGCCGAGATCGTCAGCATAGATGAAGCTCCTTGTGCCTGGAGAGACAGGTTTGTCATTCGTGTAGATGTTGAACAGGACTGGAGCAAGAACACTGCCCTGTGGGCGTCCATTCTTCTGTATCCTCCACCTGCTGCGCTTTCCGCTCAGCTCCACAAAGAAACGTCTTTTTCCTAGTAGCAGTTGGATGAGTATGGTCAGATGGATGTCACTTGTCATCATGTACAGCTTATTGAGGAGTAATCGATGGTTCACTGTGTCATAAGCACCTGTAAGGTCTACAAACACTACGCCGGTAGGTTGATTCCTCTCAAAGCCATCTTCAATGAACTGAGTCAAGTTGAGAACCTGACTTGTGCATGACCTCCCAGGACGGAAGCCGGCCTGCTCAGGGATTAGATGCTGTTCCGTAATAGAGCTAAGTCTGTTCAAGATGAGGCGCTCAAAAAGCTTGTAGATATGGCATAGTAGGGAGATTGGTCTGTAGCTTTTGGCCGCTTGTGGATCTTTGTCTGGTTTGAGGATATCGATTACTCGAGCTTTCCTCCAGATCTTTGGTAGTTGGGACTTGAGTACGCAATTGTCATACAGGGTAAGAAGCCATAGTAGAGCAACCTGTCCGAAATGCTTAATCTGCTCAGTCCGGATGTCATCAAGACCAGCTGCCTTACCGTTCTTAAGGCTGTTGATTGCTGTCTGGAGTTCTTTCAGGGTAAAGGTCCAGTTGGATTCTTCATCGGACTCGTTCCATGGAGGATGTTCTTTTTGCTGGAGTTTATGTTGCGTTTTGCCATTCAATAGAAGCTGGTGAGCAACCTGGTTAGCAGTGACGTTGGAGTGCACTTTTGCTTGTTTGGGGTCGTTGTTGATCTTTTTGATAGTTGACCAAGCTTTCTTGCTGTTGTGTGTCATATCTACATCTTCGATGAGTTCTTGCCAGGATTTCCTTCGCTCTTCGGCAATAGCTGCCGTCAGCATCTCTCCTGCATTCATAGTGTCATCTGAGAAGGGATCCTCCTCATAAAGCTTCAAGTACTCATCATAGAGGGCTTCGCTATCTGCAGAGATACCAGGGACGTAATATTCCCTGCATCCTCGGGGGATGTGCTTCTTGGATATGTCCTGTGTCAGTTTGATAAATTTCTCGTAGTTGGCTGGGGTAGGGTCAAGATCAGCCAAGGCTTCATCAAGGTCATTGGTGAAATCCTTCCAATTGGCTTTGTGAAAGTTAAAGCGTCGTATGTGGGGAACTTTCTGGGGCACCACAGCAGCAGAGACATCGATGACGATTGGCCTGTGTTGTGAATGGGTATAGGATCTAGCACATTCTTCTTGCTAAGGGCAGATATGCGCTCACTGGTGAAGGCCAGGTCTGGATTGTATCCCCTTCTCCAGCGGCCGCTGTTGAAGGAAGGAGGGAGTTTTGCATCGTGGATTAGGTTGAGTTGGTGTGCCTCAGCCCACTCCTCTACCAGAGTACCATCATCATTTGTTGCACTGCAACCCCAACTGGTGCTATGGCTGTTGAAGTCTCCAATAACAACATGAATCCATACATTCTACATACATACAAGAACCTGCCTGTAGTGGTCACCAACTATCTACAGTGACAACTTTTCTTGTTTTCATTAGGTGATCACTATATGCACAGGTTTGACCGTGTACTAGCTTTTGACATTGCTGTCCCCGAGGGGGCCGGATTATATCCAGTTAATATGAAAATTTCCCTATTTGAAGGCTTATTACCTGTTCACTACGAGATTCTGAATCTCCATAGACTTTGTACACATTCCACCCGGTTCCCGTAGTTAATGGTTTAATTACGATATTAAAATGTCCTCAATATAGATAAATTATCTGCCCAATGTGAAGCAGGGGCGTCGATCCGTTTTTGATATTGGGGGGGCCAAATTTGAAGAAAAAAATTCCAGAGTGACCACTGAGAGAGCTAAAAGCCCCACATTGGCATGCCCGGAAGTTGTATTATGCGCTCATTGAAAGTGTCTTGATGGCTCGAAGACCTGATTTTGGGGGGGCACCCACATTTGGGGACAATAATGGGGGTCCAGGGAGCGGAGCCCCCGGAAGCTTTTAAATTTCAGACATTTGCAACCCCCTATCAAGATCATGTGTGTTAAAATTGTATAAAATAGTGAGCCTATACTCATGACGTATTGTTAAAGGGCATAATATAGCGAGAAAAAGATTGAGCCTTGCATGAGGTGGATCCACGTGATCCTGTATACTATAGAGCCATCGATATAGTCTAGGGCATTGGGCTCCCATGAAACTAAGCAAGGGCGTCAACAACTTCTCAAAACTGGAGGGGAGATACTGCTAGGAAGCGAAGCGACCGAGCGGGGGAGGGTGTGGGAGGGGGTGTCCCCCTCCCACAGTAGGGAGCTTTTGTATTTTTGGGCGTGAATTGTGCGATTTGGTGCACACCCGAGACAGAAATTTCACGTAATATGAAGTATATAAGTATGGAACCAAACATACATAATGACAAAGGGAGGGGGACAATCTTCACCACTTTCAAATGTAGGGGGACATGATAATTATTCCAATAATTTGCGTTCAGCGCATATGGACCGAATTGACTGAAAGATATATTTCTGATTATTTTATTTTATGTGACGGTGGGCTATATATGTAGATGAGGGTTTAATTAACTTCGTTTGAGGTGAGCTTTTGAGAAATTACACTGCCCCAACACATTTCGAAATGTGAGTTCCCGCAACCAAAATGAAACTTGCGATATGATAAACTGTATGCGCGCGAAGCGCGCGGCAAAAAAAGAGATTTACAGTCCTTTTCAAACTAGAAAACGGCTATTTTGAAGATTAATTATTGATAAATGTGTCTTTCCCCTCTTTGGCATTATGTCACTTGATTTTGTTCTTCCTCATTTTCGGAATTATTGGGGGGCGAAATGATATGTTCGCCCCCCCCCCCCCCAATATTTTCATTGGGGGGGGGGGGGGGGCGACCGCCCCCCTTGCCCCCCCCCCAGGATCGACGCCCCTGATGTGAAGAGAAGTTAATAGCTCGAATCATTAAGAGTGGGATAAACATTGCCTAGGCTAAAACATGATGTTTGAGTTTTGGGCTGGCCCCGTTTTATGAACGACTGTATGTATATTGTTTTTAATTATTATTGTAATTATTTCAATGGTAACTTACAAGTTTAAGTTACTAACATTGTGCTTGTCTAAAACTGTATATTATCCTTTGAAATGATTGCCTAAGGGTTGGTCTCCAACATGTATTCTTATTGGATGGATTTATGAATTTTAGCCCTGTTTCTGAACAGATAATTATGAAATAAAGTAACTTTTGTCTCTAACAGTGTGTGCTCTTTAACCTGTTACATTTAGTTGTTCATTATCTCACATAATAATCAAAGGGCCCTCTAAACCAAAACTTTATTATTCCTTTAAATGTATTGTGATCTTTAGAATTACACCTACTTTGTTCATAATTATACAACACTAACATATTTAAGTATATAATATGCCACTCTGTCAAAGCGGCTGTATAATTAAATAATGCTTGAACTTTAAAACAATACAAAACAAACATAAATGCTGCTGGGATACAGGGCTGTTTTCTTTCAAAAGTCAGCTATTAAGTTAACAACAAAGGGCATCCTTCACACATCCATAAGTTTTAATTTAATGTGTGTTTGTAATTCAGTGCAATGTAAAAATATTTTATTTCAAAATGGATTCAATTTCTGATAAATAGAAATAAAAACAATTGAACCAGGTAAAGCCAACATTTCTTGGAATGTTTATGTAATTAAAATGTCCATTATGTCAGTGAAAATGTAGGTATAATTTGAATCGAAATATGAATATACTGGAAACACTTTATAAGAGCTCTGATATAAATATACCCTCTTTTGACGAGGCCATTTTGTTAACCCCAGCCCTTCTACATTATTTTGTTTATTTTACTTTCATGTAACAAAGTGAGGTGCCACTGTATCATAATATTTGTTTGTGTAACCGTCAGAACGATGTGAGCGCAGTGGACAGCCGTTCACCCTTTGTTTCCATCACGAACAAGACAGGACAGCAAAATTCTCCCCTTTCATCATGATATTCTTTTGGCATGTTATCAACATAAAACATTGTGCAAGAAAATTACTTACCTTTTCCTTGCACTAAAATGTTTGAAAATTATTGTTATTTTCTTTGAATTATTTAAAGTTTTTGAGCTCATTTGCAGTGAAATGTGAACTGTCACATGTCATATGTGCAGAGCATCGTTCTGGCGGACACAATAATTTATTTCCATTATTTATTACAAAATGCATTTTTAGAGTCTGTGCAATGTATAGATTTGAGTATGTATAGTGCAGGTATGTGTGTATGCGTGCGTGTTTGTCTGTTTTCATGTGCGTGTGGATGAATATTGCCTCTCTAGATAGATTGACTCTAGATTCGAGGTGGATTCCACTCTTAACGAAGTGGTCACTACTATGGCTCCTTAAGGAGTGGATGGGGGAGTGGAAATCCACCCCTGAAAAGAGTGAAAAATATCCACTCCAGATTGGAGTTAAAAGAGGGTCCACTCTAAGTTAGGAGTGGATTCCACTCTAAACGAAGTGGTCACTAATATGGCTCTTTAAGGAGTGGATGGGGGAGTGGAAATCCACCCCTGAAAAGAGTGAAAAATATCCACTCCAGATTGGAGTTAAAAGAGGGTCCACTCTAAGTTAGGAGTGGATTCCACTCTAAACGAAGTGTTCACTAATATGGCTCCCTTAAGAGTGGACAAAAGAGTGGATTTCCACTCCAATACATTATAATTCGCTATCATCACATACTTCTAGTGGGTTTCTCCTATCATGAAAAACGCGCTCCCTACGCATGGCACGCCTTAAAGGTATAGGCCGGTTTTGGAAACGCCCCCCTCTAAAAAAATGAAATGGAAGCTCTTTATTACCAATCATGTGAAAGAATATGTATTTACTAATACGGAATGATACACATTTTGCCTGGAAACCACCTGATAATTAATATATTTGGTAAATTATCAAATCGGTCCGCTGCGGATAGATATCGCCAAGGCGGAATCGCGCATACGCTACGTGCATTATTGACCACGTGCGTTCGCTATAGGGGCTTGTCCCCAGCTTGTCGATACTCCAATCCAGCACTAGCGGCGCATACAGATGAGAACGGGCGGTGGATTTATACATTTCACGGGCGGGTATTGGGATTTATTCCGATATTTCTGCATATAACGCATCGTTAGGTTCGGATTTTACCACACAAGCACTTTTTAGATACTATAAATGTTTTCTGTAACTTTCCCAAAACTGATTTTTTAAATCTTTAATTCACCTAACTTGAATATTCTCCGTGCCATGTTCACGCTCGCGCTTCACGCAGTGACAAAAACCGGGCAGATTGTTACTTGCTAGCAATTTAGAGGTACATCAGAGTACCTCTAAATTTTTGGTCGCCACTCGGCACCGCAGATCTATTGTTGTTATTGTTCGCATTTCGACTAACAATGTCGTGGAATACCAAATGCTTGTGGAATTTAGACAGATGGGTTGTCAATGGCGTATTTCTTTGTTTTTTCAAAAAGTGGCCCCTTATGTTTTCTATTGGTTTTTCAAAAGGCCCCCCGTGCCCCCCCCCCCCCCCCCCCCCCGTAGCTACGCCACTGGTTGTCATGCTAGGCCAGGCCTTGACTACGATAGCGAATTTAGCCTATCGGCCTTTTGTGAATGCCCGTTAAGCCTAGCGGACATCGAAATCGAAATTTGATCAACCAACTAGCTTATCGGGGTTTTATGAACATGGCCACTGGTGATCCAGGCGGGTAAGTAGAAATTAAGATCGTATCATTTGAGTGGCCAAAACCTAAAACTGGTGGCCCCAAACAATTTGATTACATTTGTTTACCAGATTAAATTTAGCATTATGAAATGTTGGTGGCCTGGGGCCAGCCTGGCGCTAATTTCGAGCACACTTTGAACTTTTTTCAAGGCAGTTCATTTGAAAATTTAAAAAAAAGGACCATTTGGAGTGTAATTTCTGTATCAAGACTCAGTGCTGTATGACTCGAGTCCGGCCGGGACTCGGACTCGAGACTCGAGACCGGCATTTTTTCCGTTTTCCATAGTTCATAAAATTCCGTTTTCCGTTTTTCATAGTTCATAAAATTACCCAGCGCAAGCAAAACAAACCCGTTGTTCTAGCGTACCTTGCTTACTTGAGTGGCATTATTTTCTGGAAAATGATCGTAACATCGCCTCAGCTCAACAAGCTATAATATGCCTAACTAGACGTTGAGATTAGTCGTTTTATGTTTTGGAACACGTAAGACACGGTCAAGTATTACGGCTAGTAGAACGTGAATTAATTTACGAAAGCCTGAGCTGTTCAAAGCGACTAAGGCACTAAGCGGTGTGTACGTGTGCAAGTAAGTACAGTACGATATCCTTGGCGCCTAGCTAGGCTATACCAGCGGCCGGTAGCGCGAATAACGAAAACAAAAACGATCGACATACTGATGGTTGCATTTCATCTTCAATCAACCAGTCATTCAAAAATCATGTCTTCAGTTTCTCGTGTCATACTGTTTGGGTATACGGACCATAGAGAAAAAAACATTAAGCAACATGTAAAGTTTGCAGAACGAACACGACCTTACATATGTATACACAACAATATATTATTTGTTATTCATTTTATTAAAATGTGAAGTAGCATGCCTTTACTCTTTATCAGTATTCAGTAATACACTATATATACTCCAGTACTGACATACTCTGACTGTTATAACTTGTGGTAATTCCAAGAAAATGTCTACAATGGGCCAATTTTCAAAATCCAGTAGTTATCAAATGTTCATAACTGACAGTTTATGGCACAACACGTGAATTTTCAGATATTTGATATTTTATGCTAAAAATTATGATCTTAAAAAGATTAGAAAATTGCTGAAATTCATGCTTAACTTTATCAATGTTTATTTTTCAGTAACTTGACTGTTTGCAAATAAAGTTATATCCCATTATTCAATTTGACAGTGAACCTTAATAGGAAAAGATATGCAGCAGTTCCTTATGCACTGTATTTTGGGGAAATTCAAGGGTGACAAAGATCAACTTAATTCTTGTCCCGACTGTCACACTTTTTATGAACTTTTTAATATTTTTTTTTCATTGAATTTGTCTCATACTCTGTAATAACAACTTTTGATATTGCCCAAAATCATTTCTGCAGATAACTCTTTGTCATATCTTTGATGGTGTCTATTATGAAGATAACTGTTGTAGTAAGAAAATTCTCTGGCAAATGGAAGTTTACAATGAACCAGACAAATATTTATGTTATAGAGAGTTCACTGTAAGGTATTTATCATAATGAAACTGATTTGTCATAAAAATAATTGCAATTTAAGATTTTCCCGTTGGGACTCGGACTCGGATGTCCAGGACTCGGGACTCGGATGTCCGGGACTGTCCAGACTGTCTAGACAAATAAAAGTGGTACATTTTGGTGGTAAAAAAGGGGAACAACTTTCTTATTTCTTTACTGATTTAACATCTAAACCTATATATTTAGCTTTATACAGCAAAAACAATGACATAGTCATGATTTTATCGTTTTTCAAGAAAAGGATTCACGGGTAAAAGTGCTTACCTTTGGTTTGTCAAAGTTCCTCTTCTCACACCAAGCAATGAAGCATCTTTCGGCCTTCTTTACATTTTCTGGATCACGGTGTTTGCAGTACAGCCTGATGTAGTGCTCTTTAAAGTTCTCCGGTAGCATTTGGGACACCTTTGGGGAAAGGAAATATACCAAGGCAGCCGACTATAATGATGACATCATCACATATTGCGATGCTAGAAAGTATTTTTTGGAGTATTGCATACTGTACATGTATATGGTTTTATCAAGACCTAACTATGTCTGGCTTGCAACGAATAGTCACGTATCACGTTCACGTTTACGTTTTGCGCCTTTTCGTGAAACAGGTCACCCAAGTCTACGAAGTGCTGGGTTACGTGACCCAACAGTTTGTTGCAATCCACGAAAGCTCACGTGAATTGGCGCTTGCGTAAAAAAAAGAAAAAAGTAAATTGTCGTTAAGAAGGGACTAATTCAACCGAGAACCAGTCCTACCTATACCAATTAACTACAAGTAGCTAGTTCGGATGTCAAATAATTTAATTGATTGATTGATTGATTGATTGATTGATTGATTGATTGATTGATTGATTCATGATTGATTAATTTATGATAAATTATTTAATTCAATCATTGTTTTGTTACCTCACTGATCACTCACTCACTTTCACATGCATGCACATACAACGCCGTTAACGGCCACGCGCAGACTAACATCGCGGCAACTTCTGGCGTAATGCGGAGTGAATGGTCCGCTGCGTATAGCAGCGTTCAGCTGGAAGTCAACATTTGTCAAAATTCACGCACGACACTCGTGACACATCTTTAGAATTATTTTTAACAAGAGAAATAATGCAAATGGTATGGTTGTACATTTACTAAATGACGGAACTGCATATTATCGTCTCAGATACTCTGAATTATGCACAGCAATATCATAAACATAATGATTGAAATGATTTGATAAGGGGTTTCGGCATTTTCGTCGACATTTTTAACCCTTTTGTGCATGTACTGTATGTCTAGTCTTAGTAACAACCGCATGCAATTTTAAAAATCTTGATTAAACACTCACGTCACGTTTTGTTAAACACAACTATTCGTGTTTTACCGGCGTGGAAAACAACGAATGGTAGACCCTACACTTCGTAAATTAGAGTCACCTGTTTTACGAAATAGCGCAAAACTTGAACGTGATACGTGACTATTCGTTGCAAGCCACTATGTCCCATGAACAAAATTATGCATAAAGATATAAATGGCTAAAGAATGAGGCCATCTGTCATCATCATCATCATTATTATTATTCTCTTGATCTTACCTGTCCTTTCCTGATCTGGATGGCCGTGGATGGGTTCTCCTTGGAGTAGAACCTGACGTAGTCAATGGGGTTCTTATTCCCCATCCCGTAGTCCATCTTCACAACCTGGGAGGAATAATGAAGAAAAGAAATATGAACATATGGAACAAATAGAAGTTGCATCTCATGCACGCTAAATAAACTAGTCTACATCTCAAAGAGAGAAGGGTGTCATCCCGCTTGGCTAATACATCTTATCTCGCATTCACTCTCAATTTAAAGGACAATGACACTATGGCTTTCGGTTATTATTATCATTTAGAGGGTGAACAGACATTTAATTTGATACATAACTTGGCAGTTTTGGCCTACTGGATCACATGAAATCCTTGTGTAAACATACCCAAATATTACTAATTCTTACGGCGGCAAAAGATGATGGGAGCGGCCATGTTCTTGTAATTACCTTGTAATGCTTTGAAAACTCTGACGTTTGTGCGGATGGCCGAACAAAAAGCCTTTCACTGATTTGCAGACTCATCAAAGCGTCTACAAGTAGTCAGACAATGGTTTGAATTGGCGTTATTGAAATGCACTAATTATGCATATCATTGACCGTAGTCCGCACACACCTAATAATGGCGACCTCCAGTGTTCGCGTAAATAGTGGTGTAACCGAAAGTTTGTTCACATATTTCTTCCAAAGCATAAATTCTAAAATCTGAGTCGGAATAATGCTACGAATAATAAACAAGCATATTGCCCCGGCATATTACGATGTATAAAGTAGGATAAACTCTATTCTTGAGTTGCATTGCCCTTTAAAGCGACAACATAGTCATTGCTACGAACATTGAAATTCAACAATCAGGAAGATTTAGGGAAATTTCATCAGAAATCAGAGTTATAAACAAAAACCTAATGACAAAATCTTTCAATTATCAGGGCGATTGGCTGACAGGCTGAAATCTGATGCAGTATTCTAGGTCTCTTGCAACATCAGGGAGACTTGGCAGCTCTGCAACAAGAGAATGAGTAGCAAACAGTGCGCAATATTCTAAGTCTGAAGAAGCACTACATTGGAAGAAGAACTCGATGGATCTTCGACTGCGCGCAGTCGAAAATTATGCCTCCGCTATCACGAGATTTTAATATCAAGCCCATATTAACATGCACTGAATTAAATTTTGTTTAAATCATATATTTTGAGTCCTGTGACCTTGACCATATGACCCCAAACTTTGATGGCTCCCTAAGAAACATTCAGGTACCAAGTTTGATTGAAATCTGACATTTAGTTCTCAAGATTTTGCCAGCTTTTTTGCATATATGTTGAGTCCTATGACCTTGACCTTATGACCCCAAATCTAATCCGATCATTGCCACCCCGATGTGTACACTCTTACCAAGTTTTATATTGATCCGTCAACTGGTTCTTGAGATATCGCGAGAACGAGGCATTTTTGCACATATATTGAGTCCTGTGACCTTGACCTTTCACCTCATGAACATCAAAATCTAATTAGAACATTGCCACTCCAATATGTACACTCATACTAAGTTTGAAATTAATCCGTCAACCGGTTCTTGAGATATCGCGAGAACAAGGCATTTTGCACATATATTGAGTCCTGTGGCGCGTTTATTGGATATGCGCCGTGATTTAGCGTTTACGCACTAAAATGATATTTGCATGGGCTTTTCGCAAGCGCAACGCGGCCGTACAAACTACGTGTCGTGTGCAAAATCACCAATTTCCTGTAGTAACAGCGGTCCCTCCGTTGTTGAACTGTTATCACCGACCGTCTTTGGTCAATTGTGCGTCCGCGCTGAGAGACCGCTCGATCCGGCAAACAGCCAATCAGCAGCGCTCGCTGCTCGTAGCGAGGTCAAACGTCGCTCGCAACGTGTGTGGAGTGTAGCAGGGGCGTCGATCATGGGGATGGGGGGGATATATCCCCCCAATATTTGAGGTGGGGGGGATGGTCTGTATTATCATCCCCCCCCCCCCCCCCAATATTTGGGAGGGTAAAAAAAAATTTAAAAAAAAGTAGACTGGCGCATGTAATTGTGGAAGAGGCTACCATAAGCAAAACAAGAAGTGCGATCCGCCCTTTGGTTTTCTGCAAACTTTATTTCATTAATTGTGTTGATCTATAACACGGTAACTCAGAAACAAGTTTATAAAACGTGAAATTGATGCCTTGGGTATGCTCCAGATTGCACAATTTCAAGCCCCAAAATGCAAAAGCTTCCTACCGTGGGAGGGGGGACACCCCCCTCCCACACCCACCCCCCCCCCCCCAGGCGCGGATCTACGGGGGGGGGGGGGGGGGGGTGTTTAGGGGGTTTAAACCCCCCCTTGGGCTGCCAAGTGAAAATGTGATGTGCATAGACAAACGCCATCATGGGTTTAACCCCCCCCCCCCCCCCTTGGGCTGCCAAGTGAAAATGTGATGTGCATAGAAAAACGCCATCATTGTGTCCAGACCCACACAGTATCCGTATCGTCATTGGGTCAACCCCCCCCCCCCCCCCCCCCTTAGCAAAATAGCCACAAAAAAATCGCCTCGCCGCTACGCGGCTCGTGGACGATGCTCCGCATCGTCATTGGGTCAAACCCCCCCTTAGCAAAATAGCCACAAAAAAATCGCCTCGCCGCTTCGCGGCTCATGGACATTGGGTCAAACCCCCTGATCATCCCCCCCAACCATGAGAAGAAATCGACGCCCTTGGAGTGTAGTGTGTAGTGTGCATGTGTAATGTGCTGCCCAGCTGTTCAACCATCCGAGTCTACGGCCGCGTTGATGAAATAAGCGAAACGGCTTGTAAAACAGAGTTGTTTTAGCGCGGCCGACGTACCAATAGATCGTTCCTGCGTCGGTGAGAGCCGCCGCGTAGCACAGCGAAAAACCTCTATTGAGATATCGCGAGAACGAAAACGGGACGGACGGACGGACAACCCGAAAACATCATAAATGCCTCCGACCACTTCGTTGGCGGAGGCATAACAAGCAGAATACTTACGTGGACCACAAGGTCATCAGGATCCAGCTGGGGCCCTCCTAGTTTCTTCTTTGACAGGGCCAGGCACACCTGCTTACTGATCTTCAATGAGCTCTGCAAAGAAGGAAGAAATATTCACTATAGTTGTCATCATAATTATCATTAATGTCATAATCATTGTATCACCCACTGTCATCATCATTATCCTTATTATCATCATCGTCACCATCATTTTCACCATTATCATCTTCCTCATCGCCATCATCAACATCTTCATTATCATCATCAGCAGCAACATCGTGTTGATCCTGATCACCTCTACAACCATGACCACTACCATCATTTTGCATCATTCCTCATCCTCCTCTTTTTCTTCCTCCTCTTCATCACCATCATTCTTTGAAAACCTACATCTAGTGGAAAGTCAAGGGGTGGCTGTGACTGTCCCACGCACTTGTAGAGCTGCCTCTTCAAGATTTTGTTGATGATTTCCCGCGATGGATGCAGCTCCGAGGAGGTAGAGAACAAGATGTGCTCCAGCACATTATCCGTAAGGAACGTGTAGGCATGCATGTCGTTAATTGTTTCTGACATGGTCAGCTTCTTGCTGAAGAAAAATATCAAATAATGGTGAATGATTTAAAGCTTTGCTAACACAAACATTTATTTTCAAAGGAAAGCCTGCAGTTCAGGTGAATAGGAGCAAGAGATATGTTCGAAAAAGCTACACTATCTGCAAGGAATGTGTAGGCGTACATGTTTCTGATATTGTCTTCATGATACAAAAAACGTAACAGTTTTGCTGAAACTGTTGAAGTCTTGCTAGCAAAATTGTTTGTCTGCCTGAGCTTTCGTCATGAGTTGAAGAGAGAGTGATATTAAAATGTGTTTACATTTTACTGCACCTATTTAGACAAAATCACACTGTAATTGATACATCTACAGACCTCAATAACAGGCTATTACTGCCAACCTGTGATGGTAGGTCCTTAACAAATTACAAGAACTTTGTGGGATTAAACAAATATAAAATTGTCAAACAGAAAGCATATGCATACATATTCTTAACAAAAAAACATGCAACCTTAATATATCCAAAGAATACAACATAATATGTGACCCGCCACAGCCAGAAGAAACAGAAGTCGGATAAATAATTTTCTGGATTTTTATCTAGTTTGGATCAGCATTATCTAAGCTTTAATATGATATAAAAGTTGTATATAGTGATTCTGCAACGCGGAGTAATTGATGTTTTTTTCTAAGGGCAATTTCCAACGGTCTGGAAAAAAAATGCAGAGAAAATCCCTCAAGAAGTTTTACATCCGTTTCGAGAGCGAAATTAGCTTTATAATCAGGCCATACTTGAACCAGTTGCATGAATAGAATATGGTAGCAACCTTTATCCAATTTTCTTGAAAACTTGCATATCAGTACATCAGTGTATGATTTACACCTTCCCTCCAAAAATTGTTGAATATAATCCATGCTTTGTAGAGATATGTAAAGATTTGATCGAAATTTAAGTGATTTTGGAATGACAAACTTGGATTCAAGTACACACCGAGCACGGGATACAGAAGCGAGCACTTTTACCTAACAAAAGGGGGTCCGCTCCCGCCCCGTGGACATGCTCTCATTTTTGTTCGACTAATCGATATTGACAGGTAGTGCAGCCACCAGGCACAAAGGGGTTGTTAAGAGACGGAGCTTAATATCGATCGCTTTTGGGAGCGAAGAATTTTGGAAAGCAAACTTTTCAAACCTTCTAAAAACGTGCTTCAAAACTTTCCTTAATTTTCACCTTTCCACTTAATATTTGTACTGGAGATTGTGCTTACTGGTAGAACAAATATCAGGGAAAGGCCTGAACTAATAATATTTTTTTCGACATTTTAATGCAATTTCAAATCAATCGTGATTTCTGAGGTTCGAACTCGCGCGACTTTTGGCTCCTCTGAGAAAGACGGGACACATATAATGTACATGTACTCACCCATCTTTTCCTGGGAATATTCTGAGATGAGGATCGGCCTTGATCAGAGCTTCAACAATCCTGGGGAAATACGGGGAAGAAAATAATCAGAAAACATATCCGTAAATGGTCCATACAACTTTTGTACACCCTGCTTATTTTGAATTCCATGAAAATATATTTGTTGACTATTTTTCAATAAAAGGGTCCATTAAAAAAATAAAAAATAAAAAATAGTAAAAAATAGGTATTTTGTTCACTATTTTGTTTTCAATTTGTAATAACATCACCTAATTTTTCGCTATTTAAAAAAAAAAAAGTCTAAAAATAGGGTATTTTTGACTATTTTTTCCACATTGTAATAACATCAATTATATCTTAAATGAATGAAATCCTGTTCAGTGATTGGTCTACATAGCGTCATGTGACCAAACATAGGTATGCCCATGGAGAAAAATGTGCTATGCGTGACGTCATTCATGGAATAGTAAATGCTATTCCATGAATGACGTCATAGACGCCGGGTGATCATATTGAGCCCATAGAGATGCGTGTTATAAATCTTCCTGCGAGCAGAGGTATTGTTTTAGCTTGCGAAAGATGCTCGACGAGATTTCTCAAAGAGTTATTTAAAAAGAAATACAGCACATTTTCACCCGTGAATATCAATAAGTTCAAAAGAATATTCTAGAGATGCATTTCATGTATAACGTAGCGGTATTCGAATTTTAAAATTACGACAATGGTGCACATAGTGCATCGTTGTCCTTCTGTGGTCGTGACACTAATTCGTCATTTAACAATCGGCCGCGGTGTGCACTGCACTAGCTGTATGTGTAATGTACGAATAACTATTTTCTCCATACAATTACACGTGTGTAGTATTTAAAGCAGGTTAATTATTCATTTTGATGCGCGCGTTTTGCATTTGGGTGCGCATTAGTTGTTAATGCGCGTAACCATGAATGGAAAGATAGCGCAATACGCGCTCTGCGCTAGGACTATTGCGCAAAGGGGGTCAGTGTCACAAACAGAACATAGTCAGTGCAGTGATGGTTCCATGATCAATGTTTTGTTTTTCTTTATATTTTTCTTTAATTTAATTGAAATCATTTATTTTTGAGATGATTATGATTATGCGAAGGATATAAAACAAATATATCATGCACTATTTTCTGTCCTCGGTGACAGAAAAAGCACTATGTTCTTCGGGTCTACGACCCTCAGAACATAGTGCTTTTCCTGTCACCTCGGAATCCATAATTTCAACTAGAGGCTCTCAGTGCATGGTATATTTGTTTACTATTTTTCCCTATTTTTCCCCCTTGTAATTAAAAACAAGTATACACACAAATACACACATCCAAACAAACAAACAAAAAACACACGGACACATACATTCACACATACACGCATGCACACATACATGCATGCAGACACACACACACACACAGGCACACATACATACACGCACACATGCATACAGACGTACAGACCCATGCAGGCACACATGCATATACATATATGGACACAGGTACACATACATACAAATACTTAGACACAGCACACACAATACATGCACACACACACACACACACACACACACACACACACACACACACACACACACACACACACGCACACACACACACACGCACATACACACACACACACAGACAAACGCTCACACACACACACACACACACACACACACACACACACACACACACACACACACACACACACACACGCGCGCGCGCGCGCGCACACACACATATATAAGCACATACTTACCGACATTCACAATACACACACCGACATTCACAATACACACACACAGACTAGTACACAAATTGCAATTTATATAAAATAAAGAAGAAAATAGGCATGCCTATCTCTCAATGGTTAGTTTCTGGCATGTATCCCATGATGCAATATTCACTGCCATTTTGGAGGGAGCAGGTGCGCCGGAAGCAGTTTTGGATTGGGGGGCAAAACCCCAAGGGGGCTCACAATTTTTGTGTGTAGGGGCTCATGCCCAACCACACTCTGGGTTGTCAACTTTGAGCCAGATGTGAGAGTGAGACATTGCGAGGGAGCGAAGCGACTAATGGAGTGGGCACACGAGACTTGCGACGACCTGCAACAGCCTGCAACAAGACAATAGAACTTATGAAGGGCCGATCATGTTCGAAATAACTAGACGTTACATCAGAATGTAAATATCGCAATAAATTCGGTATTATTCCCATTATAGCCATAAATAGGTTGTATGTATTACATTTAGGCTAAAGTAAACCTAACATGTTATTTACCGTGCTTAATAAGCATCATAAGCCTGGTTTTGGGTTGTCGATCGAACAATAGCACGACTGGTCACGAGGAACGCATGCGCCGTGTGTTCTCTTGCGACGGCAGGTTCCCGTCGCAAGTCTTGTCGCAAGGTTTTTGAACATCAAAAAGTCGGTTCAAAACCCGTTGCGATCAAAACAATAGAAGAGAGAGAGAAAGAGCAAGGTGATTGCGGTGATTGCGGTTATTGCGGTGGCTTCATCTCACCCTATTGACCTATTGAAATTGCATCCATGGCAAATATTCATGGTTTGGTAGACAATACTTAATCCTGAATACTTCAGGCAAGTCTCGTCGCATGCGGTGACCTATTGAAATCGTATCCATGGCAACGATGCATGGTTTGGTAGACAATGATTTATCCTGAATACTCCAGGCAAGCCTCTAGATATTTCTGCTTTTCATCAAAAGTTATTTATTCTCATTACATACCCTTACCAATAATGAAAGGGAGGTGTTCAACCGACAGATTTGTATTATCATTATTGGGATTGGCATCCACATGACAACGATCGAATGGGAGGGGGGGGGGGGGGGGTCTCGGCTCTTGCGCTCTTGGGGCCCACGATTCTCTTTCATGTCCCACAGTTATTATTTTTGTTGTTTTTGTACCTTGTTTACCGCGGTAATTTATATTTGGCCTATTGGAGGTCTTTGTATTATGAGCTAATTAAGAGCCAAAATTCTGCACCACGTCCTATGTTTATATTTTGCAACATTTGTCTTTGCTATGGCTCCATACTCAGGCTAATTTCATATAAGCTGGGTGCACCAATAGGGTACCCACCGCTAGCATGCTCCTCAGGGAGTAGAGGATGTGTACAATGCGGGTCTGACGCTTAGATGCTATTATAGGCGATATATAATACGAACTACTATTATTATTAATTATTATTAAATAATATTATTATTATAATTAACAATATTACTATTGTAATTATTATTATTAGTAGTAGTAGAAGTAGTAGTAGTAGTGGTAGTAGTAATAGTAGTAATTTGTGCATCAAGACCATATCAATATAAGAGCAGAGAGATATTAACACTCATCCTTGAATTGCGGAACATTTTGTGAGTGTTTATATTGTACATCTGCAGTGAGTTTGTACAGGGCGGTGATGTATTACAGACTTTGGCAAAATCCGCCTTTCATATGTGCACGTGACCAATCGCAAGCTGTTGCAGGTCGTCGCAAGTATCGTGTGACCACTCCATTAGCGGGGGGAGGGTGTGTGTGAGGGAGCTTTTGCATTTTTGGACTTGAAATTGTGCAATCTGGTGCATACCTATATATGAAATTCGGCTGTATTTGGGAAAGCGTGATATGATTTGATCGACCAGAAAGTTGTAATATATTTTTTACGTAGAAAACAAATATTTGACACACTAATAAATATGTACCCCAAAACACACACACAACAACATAAACCATAATTATGCAACATTATGTATGATCCAACAACACACAGCCAATAATGAGTCCCGAGGGAGCGAAGCGCCTGAGGGCTGGGGCAAGGAGGGAGGGGGAGGGTTTGGGAGGGGGTATCCCCCTCCCACGGTAAGAAAGATTTTGCATTTATGGACTTGAAATTGTGCAATCTGGTGCAAACCTAGATAGGAAATTTGCACTTAAAGCCCAAATCCAGTTTCGGGAAAGTAGCCGAATACATCTATATTGATCAATATTGTTGAATATGTATTGAAATAGGGCTTGTGTGGTAAAATCCGAACCTAAGCATCGTTAAATACAGAAATATCGGAAGAAATCCAATATCCGCCTGTGAAATTCATAAATCCACCGCCCGTTCAGACCTGTCAGCGCCGCTAGCGCTGGGGGAGATATCGACAAGCTAGGGACAAGCCCGTATAGCGAGCACCTCGTGTACACCTCGTGGTCGTAATACACGTAGCGTATGGGCGATTCCGCGTTGGCAATATCTATCCACCCCGGGATCAATTTATAATTTTGCAAATATATCAATTTGTAGGGGGTTTCTTGGCCAAATTTGGATAATCCTATATTCGTACAATTATATTCTTTCACATTATTGGTAATAAGAGCTTCCATTTCATTTTTTTTTAGAGGGGGGCGTTTCCAAAACTGGCCTTTACCTTTAAGATTAACTGTATCTGGGAAAGCGTGTTATGATTTGATATATTTTTCACGAAGAAAACAAATAATTGACGCATAATAAATATGCACCCAAACTCAAATATAAATATTGTATTTAGTGTCATACACAGTTCCAACATAAACCATGGCGCATGTATGATCCAACAACATGGCCTACAGCCAATAATGAATCCCGAGGGAGCGAAGCGACCGAGGGCTTGGGCAGAGCTAGAGGGGGAGGATTTGGGAGGGGGTATCCCCCTCCCACGGGGAAGATTTGGCATTTGTATACTTGAAATGGTGGAATTTGGTGCACTTCATGCCATACCTGTGAAGGAAATTTAGAATCCGAGTTAAACAAAAACAGAATAAAATGTCTAGGCTCTCATCAGATGCTTACAACAAACTACGATAATCTCTTAGCGCGCGAAACGCGCAGCGAAAATTGAAAATGGATGTATAAACTAGTTTTTGAACGTTAGCTCATACATTTGATTTTGTCTTTCCCACTCTTTTTTTTTTGGGGGGGGGGCAAAATTGCGTTTTGCCCCCCCCCCCCCCCCCCCCACTTTTTGGATTGGGGGGCGGCCGCCCCCCCCCCCCCCCCTGCCCCCCACTTCCGGTGCCTATGGGAGGGAGCATGCAGCAATACATGCTAGCAAGCTATGTCACTGATTGTTTTTGTGAAATTTGTCAAGTTTGGGGTGAGATAATTGTGCATTTTAATCTACCACTCTACCAGCATTGCATGCATGCATCACTATGATGATTATTCATTACTAATTTATGAAATGTCATTCCTTAATCAATATTAACTATCAAATTACGAGACATGCTAGTGTCATGAGAAATTCATCCCAGTCCTATCTGTTCAATTTTGTGTGTGCTCGCATTATTCTTGATCGGTTGTCAGATACACTCTTCTGAATGCATGTGCACTAAAAATTAAGGGATATCATTTGGATTTCTTTTCCAAATTATCACTGGCTTATTTTGATAACACCTTTATTCACAGAAAACAATATTACTCATCAAAATTTGATTAAATCAATAACTATTTGTTGGCTATTTGGGGCGCGTTATATATCTATGGATTGAAAGTGTTGATGTCTGTTATTCAAACATAAATTGCAAACATGTATATATATATCTGTTTGTTTTCTCATTCAAAACGCTAAAACAAATCATGACACAAACATAGCAAAAATGCAATTTAATTGACAGTTTTCAAGGTTTATCTAAAAAAAATAGCCATAAAAATATACTTTTATGCTATTTTCCTCCTCCAAAAATAGTCTTAAAAATAGCTAAAAGCTTAAAACAATTCATGACACAAACATAGCAAAAATGTAATTTAATTTACAGTTTTCAAGGTTTGTCTATGACCTATGACCTCATGACCCCCAAATTGTACATGGCTACATTGGCTCTCTATAATACATTCAGGTACCAAGTTTGATTGGAATCTGACATTCAGTTCTTGAGATTTTGCCATTACAAGCTATTTTTGCATATATTGAGCCTGTGACCTTGACTTTTGACCTTATGAAATCTAATCAGATCATTGTCACCCCGAAGTTTGTTTTGCATGTTTATTGAGACCTGTGACCTTGACGTTTGACCTCATGACCCCAAAATTATATGGCTTCATATTGGCTCTCTAAAATACGGGTGCGGTTCGTTATTCCGAAGGTTCGTTATTCCGAAGGTTCGTTATTCCGAACACGCAAATTTCCTATACCCGAGTGTTCGTTAATCCGAAAATGAAATAGGGTTCGTTAATCCGAACATTTGTTGCATTATTCCGAAGGTTCGTTATTCCGAAGGTTCGTTATTCCGAAGGTTCGTTATTCCGAAGGTTCTTTATTCCGAAGGTTCGCTATTCCTAAAATGGAATCGGGTTCGTTATTCCGAAGGTTCGTTATTCCGAAGGTTCGTTATTCCGAAGGTTCGTTATTCCGAAGGTTCGTTATTCCGAAGGTTCGCTATTCCTAAAATGAAATCTGGTTCGTTATTCCGAAGGTTCGTTAGTCCGAAAATGAATTAGGGTTCGTTAATCCGAAAATGATATAGGGTGTGTGTGCGTGTGTGTGTGTGTGTGTGTGTGTGTGTGTGTGTGTGTGTGTATGTGTGTGTGTGTGTGTGTGTGTGTGTGTGTGTGTGTGTGTGTGTGTGTGTGTGTGTGTGTGTGTGTATGTGTGTGTGTGTGTGTGTGTGTGTGTGTGTGTGTGTGTGTGTGCACTGGCGTAGTGGTGGGGGGGGGGTGTCATGGGCCCCCCTCCCAAATCAATTTAAATCATGGCTTTTATCTAATTTTATTGGAAAAGAGAGTACAAACTCATATTGCACCCTATGCAATATTTGGGACGTACGTGTCAAGCTCTACATTTTTCCAAATATATTTATAACTGACAAATTATACAAAATTATTTTACATTAACATATACATACAAATTAAATTTTACATTAATAAAGCATAAACATGCATGCATGAAGGAATCATGAACATTAAAAAGGGAACAATCCCCCCCCCCCTTGGGCTGCCAAGTGAAAATGTGATGTGGAAAACATCACTTGCGGGGATTCAAAATAGCAACCCCCCCCCCCCCCCCCCATGCCCTTAGTTGCTATTTATGATGAAATACATACAATTCAGACAAATAAAATGTGATTTTGGACTGATATCAAGCAGCAAAATCTAACTGTATGACATAATTATAATTATATCAAATTGATTTTGGTTTTATTTCATGTTTTTTTACATGAGAAAGATATAAATATATATATCTCATTCTTATTGCACTGTTTTACAAAGAAAATCAAATAAAATTTGACTAGAATTGTAAAGCCACTCTTTGCCCCACTCCCCTTCTCCCCCACCCCCCATGCAGCCACGGCAATTAGAGTAAGATTGATCCCCTTTCCCAAGTCCACACTGCTCAAAATCAAATCAACTCAATTCTTTTCTACGTCGTATTTATTTAATTTTCGGATTAACGAACCCTATTTCATTTTAGGACTAACGAACCTTCGGAATAACGAACCCGATTTTATTTTCGGATCAACGAACCTTAGGAATAACGAACCTTCGGAATAACGAACCTTCGGAATAATGAACCCGATTTTATTTTCGGATCAACGAACCTTCGGCATAACGAACCTTCGGAATAACGAACCTTCGGAATAACGAATCTTCGGAATAACGAACCTTCGGAATAACGAACCATCGGAATAACGAACCTTCGGAATAACTGAACCTTCGGAATAACGAACCTTCGGAATAACGGACTGTAACCTAAAATACATCCAGGTACCAAGTTTGATTGAATTCTGACATTCAGTTCCTGAGATTTTGCCATTACAAGCTATTTTTGCATAAATAATGAGCCCTGTGACCTTGACCTTTGACCTCATGACCCCCAAAATCTAAGATCATCGTCACCCCGATATGTACACTCATATCAAGTTTGAAATTGATCAGTCAACCGGTTCCTGAGATATCGCGAGAACGAAAACGGGACGGACGGACGGATGTATGGACAACCCGAAAACATAATGCCTCCGGCCACTTCGTTGGCGGAGGCATAAAAATGGGGCCACCAAATTGCTAAATTTCACTGGCCTGAATAGGGCTGCCAGATGCTGGTTTATGCCACTAGAATGTGAACACACCATCTCATGGTGGGGAGGGGGGAGGGGGAGGGGGGGAGGGGGAGGGGGGGGGGTTATCAGGCAGAAAATGTTAATTTCTAGCATCCAAAAC
>JBAMJV010011212.1:0-65046 GCA_037951105.1 Echinarachnius parma
AGTTGTTTTAAAAAGCTCAACGTCTCCTGCAAATTAATGTCATTTGGTTAAAATTCTACTGGCCCAGACTACATACTTGATCATCCAGAGCAAATCTATGACATACACACATACAACTAGAAAATGGTTTCATAATGATGCAATACCCAACATTATCATTAAAGCTAATAACTCCCACGCACATATTTAATTCCCTATTAGAGGTCGCTTTACAAGAGACTTAATGAGTAATGGGGCCGAAATGAAAAATGGGACTTCAAAAGGAATGGTTAGAAAAAGGTAATTGATTTTTTTCCCCATTTCATCAAATGACCATAAAAGTCTAATATTCACGGGCCGGCGGATGTAGCCGAACCAAGGTTAGGTATTACAAGTCAATTACTGGGATCATGGCTAGGATGATGTGATGACGATTATGAAAATCTATATCTATATCTATATCTATATCTGTGTGTGTGTGTGTGTACAGGTGAACCATTTTCCTACAGTCGCAGGTTCACATGGCCAAGGGCAATAGTAATGAATTTAACTTTTGTGTGGACCTTGGCCCATATTTAGCTTCTCCCTTTTTTTTATCAGCTCAATTTAATTTTCATAGAATGGACAATTAAATAGTAATTAGTCCACTAGGTAATGTGTGAAAATGTCAAGTTAAATGGATGTTATATGGCCGACTAATGAACAAAAATGCAAAGTGATATTTGCTAACTCATTGCACTGACTTTGTACACAGTTATTACTTTCCAGTGGATAATTAAAAATTGGTAATATTATAATGATGTTTAAGTTTTACTGTTAATGCTACATATCCAATATAAATATTTACTAATAAATTTGTTTTATCTCTATTTATCTTGATTTGTCATGATTTTTAGGGTAAAAGTTAGGTGATTACAAAACTATTACATATCCACATAATTGATTATGTAATTTCAGTATATATTTCACTATAAAAACAGAGCTACCTATTGGTCAGCACATAAATATGTTGTGCCATATCTTTAGTGTAACTCATGTATCCTAAATATTTCTTCTTTTTTGTTTGATTTGAACAAATAAGAGCCCTGGTGCAAGGGAAATATTACTCTTATGAAATTAATATTTTGGTTGCCCCTATTGGGCAACTTGATTTTGAGGCAATGACGCAATGATAGAATCTTGTACTTTCCCATGTCAAACCTAATCCATAATCACAATATTGATCAATTAAAAAGGAGAAATTCAAAAGAAATGCAATTTGAGGGCCAGTAAATGTTTGTTTTGAGGCCACTAAAAAACAGAAAGGAAATCATTTTTGACTGATCTGACTGGGTAGCGAGCGAGGAAATTTAGGGGAGACCTGTTTGAGATCCATGAAATACATGTAAAATGTAGAATGTAATAAACCTTGCAGTGCCTCTGAAATCCGATTATAATTGATTCTGAGGGGGGGGGGGGGGGGGGGGGGGGAGAAAAACCTACACTTTATGATAATAACTATTTTGGTGGCCCAAATTGGGCAACTTGATTTTACTGGCATTACTGGGAAGCAAGCGAGGAAATCTAGGGTGGGCCGAGCCCACTTCTGAGGTTCCATGAAATACATGTATAATGTAGAATGTAATGATACCTTAAACAGTGCCTCTGAAATCTGATTATAATTGATTCTGGCAGGGCGAGAAAAACCCCTAGACATTAATTTAGTCCGTGGAGTAAAAAGCAAATATTACTCAATAAATCACTTGTGCAAACTTGTTCACATTTCGTACAAACCTACGCACTGAGATTGTATACAGTATGTATTATAACAACTGATTATGGCGTGGTAAAAAAAAGTAAATTATTACACATAATTTCTTGCACAAACTTTTGTCATATTATGAAAGATTTTGAATTTGTTACAACAAAACTATGGTTTATTCAGGTAAAGGCACAAATTGTTTGCTAACAAATGTAAATATTACCCAAAATTAGTGAAGCAAACCTGGTTGAAACAATTTTCTTTCAATATAATTGATTACGGTGGCATGGTAGAAAAAAACCCCTCATGGTTTTGCAAGGAGTCAAATATTATTTCAGAAATCACTTGTGCAAACATGGTTGTCTCAAAGAGAGATATGTGTGGATCCGTTTTATAGCATAGAGAAACGCCTTGTGTAATTGTCAGTAGAAAATGCAAATATTTCTCAAAATCTTTTCTGCAAATAGTATTGATTTTTAAATATTTATATAGCATTTGAGCGTGTGTGTATGTGTTTGTAAGTGCATGCTTCCATATGTGCTGGTGTGTATGTGTGTGTGTGTATGCAAAGTATACTAGTAAATTGATCCTTGAAATGGTTGGTACTTAGGTTGTTTTTAAATTTCGATTTTTACAGAAAATGTTATTCAGTTATGAATACTATGTATGGGACTGCGCTTTATCTCTAAGAGACACAATCTAAGTTCAGATGGAATCTTTGACCTGTTGAACTTAAGTAGATTTTGGCATTGTGTCATGTACGTGGCATGCACAAGGGTTCAGTAACAACACTTCAGAAAACTTCTTCATTTATAACCTTATAGTTTTTACCCAACAAACTGACATGAAACATCTTTTCCTGTAGTACAAGGCCTTAATTCAGATGGCAATTTTGACCTGTTGAAAATAGATGTTAACATCACATGGGCACCATTGCAGAAAGAGATACCATTAATCAGAACATTTTCACATATCAACCAATCAGATTTGCGCATTTAGTCACATGATCTGACTTCCAATTAATTGCAGCTTTACAATTGATGGCAACTCTTTCTGCAAAGGGGCCTTGGTGTATGTGGTGTGCATGAGGGTCAATGACACTTGGCCAAGACTTCTACATTTATGTCCTTTTGGTACTTAAGTGTTTCAACAAACTGACATGAAACATCTGTCCACGTACCGCTGCGAGCAATAAATTATACCACTTACGAAGCAACATACACGTATACATCATAACGACATCAAATGAAATTCCTTGGCCTGCGCATCATCATAACATTCACATTGTATGTTAATAATGCACGGAGGACATTCACACGGTACCGTAATGAAACTACCAATTAAGGCCTTTCTGTCTCCGAACTGTCCAAAAAGTTGTCAACTGCTGTTTAAAATCATAAATAATGCCTTCAGCCACTTTGTTGGCATAAAAAGTCACTTACACATATAAACATACATTCCGAGAACTACATGAAATTCCTTTGTCTAGACTAGACATTAGAGCATTGTCTGTTCATAATGCAAGAAGGGCATAAATACCTATACATTTTACGTCTTTTTGTCTCTGAATTCTCAAAACAATTTGAAATACATTGTCAACTGGTGCGGGCAATAAATCATACAAAAGCATCATACATGTATGACATTCCAATAAGTACATTAAATGAAATTCCTTGGCCTACGCATCACATCATCGCATCGCAACATTGTCAGTTGATAATACAAGAAGGGCATTAACATGATACATAACCTAATTTATTGTAAGTTTCTGTCTGTGAACTGTCAGAGTAATTCAGATTATTTGTCTACAGCTGGGAGCAATGAATTACTACTCCCTGGAAGTAACATACAAACGTTCCATTAAATGCAGTCAATCAATTTCCTCTGGCATTAGAACATTGCCTGTTGATAGCGCAAGAAGGGGATTGCTGCAGGTCACAAATCACCACACCCTTTTTAACCCATTCAGGACTGGTTCCAAAAATACTCTAGCTAAGGTCTATGGTAATTGTGTGTTTAAATACCAAAAATCAAGCCACCTTCAATGGTCTAAAGGGTTTATAACATTTTATACAGACTGTACAAGCACATAACATTCATATTAAATTAACATAATCATATGTGTGTAGACAACATTCCTCTAATATTAAATTAATGTCTTCTGACATTTGTCTGTTGAAATGATTGACCCGGGGACTGCCTCGATTTGTAGCCAGATTCCAAATTCACTTGCAATAATTAATTCATCAAATCTTTGGCATCTGTAAATTGCCAAAATAATTCACGCCAAAAGTGTGAGAACATGCCACAAATATTTTGGTGTTATATTTAATAAGGAATCCACTTTATCATTTATATATCTTCTTTACTTGTTTTTGACACCATGTTTTTACCTCATATTTTTAACCTTACACTTACCTTGTGTTTTTCTATTTATATATTACATGGGAAAAAATGACTTGAATAATAAACAAGTGGGTAATCAGGACCAAATATTGCATGATCCTGTTCCCTCCTAGATTAAAGGGACTTAGTAACATTGTCCAAATCCTCAAAATAAAATTGTAATTCTAGCGGTTCCTTTATACCTTGTTGTATTCGTATTAACAATATAATCACGGGACAGGTTTTGGTTTTTCAAATTTCCCTTTCATTACAAAGATATGTATGATTGAAGTATTTAGATAAGAAAATCTCCGGGCGAGATTTTCATCCCTGTACAAAGTGAATGCAGTGAGTTGGTGAATATCACCCAATATCACTTTGCATTTTCGCTCATTACTTGGCCATACATTGTCCATTTGACCTGAAATTTTCACACAATACCCTGAGGATATATGAGATAACAACAGTATACATTGCATCAACCATTCATCAGTTTTTGCACATCTCAACAAAGTTACTAGATCCCTTTAAATTGTAATCTCCCTGGAGTTAAAACATTGATGTTTTTACCTTATTTATATATTTGACAGAAAAGCACGAACTTGATTGACAACAAATTAGTAATCATGATTAAATTATAATCTCCCTGGAGTTAAAACATTGATGTTTTTACCTTATTTATATATTTGACAGAAAAGCACGAACTTGATTGACAACAAATTAGTAATCGTGATAAAATATTAAATTAACCTGTTTCCCTACTATATTTTGCAATCCCCATATAGAGTTACTACAGGACCCGTCAGGCGTCAGGTTCCTGAAGGCAATACTAGGTTAATCTGAAGTTGAGTTTCTATGAGAACTGTTACCCTGTTCCCTACTAGATTGTGCAATCCCCATATAGAGTTACTACAGGGCCCACCAGGTTCCCATATGCAACAGGTTAATCTGAAGTTGAGTTTCTATGAGAACTGTTACCCTGTTCCCTACTAGATTGTGCAATCCCCATAGAGTTAATACAGGCTCCCATGTCTAATGGGTTAATAGCATTTTATACTCGATATCATCTGTCCATCCATTGCTACAGGCCAAGGTTATAAAACGCCTTCCTGAAACTGAAAGCTAGATAATCATCAGTGCCTTTCGCATCGCTATCAATAGATATGTGATGCTCATTAAAAGTTACAAGTTTGATACTGGAATTAAAACATTGATAAATGTACCCTCAATATCTTATTTACTTTTTATAGGTAAATAAAAGAGTTGTTCATTCTATGAAATATAAATGATGCAAAATACGGCTGAAATATAAGTAAAATGTTAAAAATAGCATACTAATAATCCATTTCCTTTGGGGGGGAAAATTGCTTTTTAAAATCTAGTCTAAATCCATGTATGCACGATGCATTAGACTGAGTTTTGCATTCTTTGAAATATAGCGTGAAAAATAGCACACAAACAATCAATATCCTACGGGTGAAAATATTGCTTATGAATCTAATCCAAATATGAACATGTACATACATGTATACACAATGCATTCAACAGATATTGTGTATGTACGCTGTATAGTGAATACGAATACATGACATTACAATCTATAGAGTTTACGTAGATTCATAGTACTATATGCCATATGGAATATGATCTCTGATTCTATTACCAGTATATAACGCAGGTATACTATGTACATTTATTTATACTACTGACCTAATAGATGGCACTAGTATTATGGTAAGCAGTGGCGTAGCTACGGGGGGGGGGGGGGGGGGCCCATAATTTGACAAAAACAATAAGAAACTTAAGGGGGACAATCTGTGTCAAAAGAAAGAAATACATAAGGTGTCAGTGAAAAAATACACAAACAAACATAAACATACACACCAACACACATATTAACATACACATAGGCACACTAAAACATAAACAAACCAACACATACAGTTGTTACATACACAAACATGTAAATGTATACACACGCTATGAAGAGGAGAAAACAACACCCGAGTCACACACGAGAGATAAATCTGACAAACATTGGTGGATATCCAAGCTACTGTCATCCGTCGTTAGCTGTGGCTTAGCCGCATGAAGCCCACTCTGAGCCCCTGCCATGATTGATTAAACACATTACGCATCGTGAAATGTAGTCGGGCAATTGGTGTCCCGATAGTCTAGCTGTTCTTTTCCCCCACCTCTCAAGCCCCGCCTGTCATGCCATTTCTCTGTGCAGTCCCCCACCCCCCCTTCCCCCGCCCGCCATACCACTCCCCCTCCCTTTACCATTCTAATCCCAAATCTGTTATACCGCCAATTGCACAATTCACAGTACTTCACAGTATTTCAAGGACACCGAGACTCATCTCACGAGTGATTAAACACATTAAGCATCATGAAATGTAGTCAAGCAAATGGCGTCTTGATAGTCTAGCTGTTCTCTGCCCCCACCCCCAAGCCTCACCTGTCATGCCCCCCCCCCCCCCCCCACCCTCACACTATCCTAACCCCCCCATGCCTTAATCTCCCAATTACACAAATTAAATTACAATATTTCGCAGTAAAATCCTCACTATGCACATGTATTTGACAAATTAAACAAATTACGCATCCGGGGGGAAAGTTGAGCAGTGAACCATTGGTGCACCTACAGTCTGTCCTCTGCCCCCCCCCCCCCCCCCCAACTGCCCACCATGTAGTTTCTCCCCCCTCCCTCTATCATCCTAAACCCCTATTTCTCTTGTCCTACCAATTACACAATTCATAGTATATCATAGTAAAGACCCTTGCATGTATTTGAAGCCATCACTGAGCTACCCTGGCCACGTCACGATTGATTAAACACATTACGCATCACGAAATGTAGTCGAGCAATTGGCGTCTTGATAGTCTAGCTGTTCTAGTAGCTGCCCTCTGCTATTATTGATTACACAGCATGTGCCTACATATTGAAGAAAAGTTTGAGCAAATGTATACTATACCCTCCTCTTCACCCTTCCCCCTCCCATTTATCCCTCTCCATCGCCCCTCCTCTTCCCCCTCCCCATCCTCGCCCTCCCCATCCTAAGCCCTTCCCTTTTGCCCTACCCCTCCTCTTCCCAAACCCCTTCTCCCCTCTCCCAACCACCGCTTCCTTTAGTTCCTCCCTTTCATCCCTCCCCTTTACCCCTCTACATCACCCATCTCCTTCACCCCTCCCCTTCACCCCATCCTATCACCCCTCTCCTTAGGCCCTCCCTTTTGCCCTTCCCCTTTGCCCTCCTCATCCCTTCCCCACCCCTCCTCCTTAAACCTCATACTAAGCCCCCCTGCCATGATTGATTGTACACACGTCTTGCAATCTGACAGTTTCAACTGACGTGATCAAACACACCACCTCATGACTGGCTATTATATGACACACAGAACAAACATACAGACCTGACTTCTCATCATCAGTGTTGGATTTATCCCTAGGTTATTCGTAGATCTCCCCAACCCTGTGAAAAAAACTACATTTCCCCTTATTTGTTCAGTTCTGTGTCCTTTTTACTAGCGTTTTATTGTTAAACAGTTTATTACCAAATGCATGCCAGATGCTAGAATACAATAACATGTATGTTGTATAGAGATGTAGAATACAATCACACCATTATCATTACCACGGGTCACACACATCTAGGTCTCTCCTTGTATGCCCAGGCTTGTCAAGATCGATTATGCACATTGCGCGTGTTTGAGACGTTTAGGTTAATGGTGTACTGACAGCCTCTTTTCCCCCCTGCGCATCCAAACTCACATCCCTTCTATTAACGATCTAGCAAATACGTAGGATTCCCCCCTATCTTCATCACATTATTTGCTCACTTTGGAGTACAGCAACAGAATCGATGAAATGAATGAGCATGAAAACATTTGGGCTTTTAAATTGTTTCCCTTGTCTGTTGATACTTGTGGGGGGAAGCAAGAACACATTTTGTTTTTTTAATATTTATGATCGAATTTCAAAGTATCCTACAGACTCTTTCAACTGTATACAAACCTATTGCAATGGCAGTTTGTACAATTATCACTAATTTCTCAACCATATGGCATTTGTTTAACATAAAACTTTAATACACCGCTCGGTGGATATAGCGGAATCCAAAGTACATTATCTTTTGCCCGCATACATCAGCCTGGGACTCTAATGCCCTTTAACCTGTTCACTACTAGATTTTGCAATTCCTATACAGCTAATACAGGACCCACCAGGTTCCTGTAGGCAATGGGTTAACCTGTTGCCTACTTGATTGTGCTATCCTCATCGAGTTAATACAGGATCCATCAGGTTCCCATAGGCAGTGGGTTAAGTGAATGTTTAAATATTAGTCTCCATCTGTGTCTGTGGAAATGATATCCTATCACCCTCAATGCCCTCTCCAGTGGAGTCAAATATCTATAGATTGCACAAAACTCATCAATAACATTCATAACATTTACTCACTTGTTCCATATCTAACACAGATTGAACTTGTGACCTTTTGGCACACATTATATAGGGTTAAGAGTCAGAAGGGCATTAAGTGGATTTTGGCTAAATTGAGGTCTGCTTATCATCTTGTAGGTCAGTGCCCCTCTCTATGTGATGCCAAATTGTTCAAACATTTACCGGCTAGTTCCATATCTAACACTGATAGTACTTATGACCTTTCAGCACACAACATATCGTTGTGTAAGAGTCAGACGGGCATTAAGTGAATTTTGGCTAAATTGAGGTCTGCTTATCATCTTGTAGGTCAGTGCCCCTCTCTATGTGATGCCAAATTGTTCAACCATTTACCCGCTAGTTCCATATCTAACACTGATAGTACTTGTGACCTTTCGGCACACAACATATCGTTAGGTTAGAGCAGGCCTGGGTGAGAGTGAGAAGGGCATTAAGCCACTTTTTTGCTAAATTGGGGGTTGCATACCGTCTTTTAGTTTAGAGCCTTGTCTATGTGATGCCAAATTTTCAGATTATTTTTTCGGGTAATATATAATAAAATATAAAAGGAGAGATTTAAATCAATCCATCCAACAGAATATTTCCATTTTCTTTAAAATGGTATCATATTCACTTTAATTCTTCTAAAACTCCAATCCAATAACATTTTGTTATGACATATTCATAGAGAGCATAATGATGTGCATGAATATTGCACATTTGTATCCTTCATATGATGCCTAATATTATATTTTAATTGGGAAGGAGGAGGTTACTTAGTCATAATTCTTGGCAATAAAAACAGAACAAGAAAATAGCAAACTGTGCTATCTGGCACAATTATGCTCTTTACAAAATAAAAAAAACATGAATATATGCTAAATACTTGTTCCAAGTTTGCTCATTAAGAATCAAGACCGAACATACAGTTATAAGTAGAAGTTTGTCCTAAGATGTAAATATGATTTGCAAAAATTATTATCTTTTAATTCGTGAGCAAAAAATATATACAATAGGACCCAGTCATATCTGAAAAATACTGTCAATATTTGTGACTTAAAAATAGTCACATCATTATGTATTTACACTCACAGACAAACACTACACACATTAAGCTCATACATGGAAAATAAGGCATTTTTCACACACATTATTAGAGCAGCAAAGGCCCCCACCCCCTCCCATCCCCACATATGTAATATGGTGTATGAGCATAATTGAAGGCACAAGTCAATTCTGGAGACTTTTTAAAAACAACAGTCATAGATCTCAGATTCTGTCTGGCATAAGATATTTATGGAATAATGCAAAACAATATGGATAGTAATAGAAATATTTTGTCTCTGAACGGCTTTAACCGATTCAAGACTGGTCTTATCAATTTTTTAACCGAGTTCTATGTGAAATGCATATCATAGCAAAAACAATTTGTCTTAAAAATGGTTCAGAAATTCTTCAGATTGACCCGTTTTCCAATAATGTGTTTGGTAGATTAAACAAAATACAAAGATACAGTTTAGAATGTATTTCTCTAAGTGTAATACACAAATATTATTTATGATTTTGTCTAATTTTTTAAGCTTGTGAGGGGCTACCATAAATGAGCATTTAGCCAACTAAAATTAACAGACATTTTATATTAGTCTTTGTTTTGGGGGAACCAAATTCAAAGTTTCAGGCCAGTAAAATTTGAATGAGTTTCAATGTAACTTGCCTGGGAATTGACCAGTACAACCAAAAAAAATGAAAAAAAATTAAATTAATAGCATTGCATGCAGAATCCAAAATCAAATTGCACCTTCTTTCCATCTGTACACCAGGAAATAGCATTTATACTCGAACACAGGTAGGAAAAGAAAATTCCTACTTCCACAAAAATAAAAAGGGACAAGCACGTTAAAAGGAGCAGCACCTTAAAAGGGAGGATTTTGAGGTTATAGTTGTCAAAAAACATGCAGGGTTTCTTTAATAATCAAAAACCAGGAAATCATAATATAAATAGTGAATATAAAAGGATCGGAAAAACGCTACTAATAGTAATAATCATAATAATCATAATCAAAACAGGCAGCAAGACAGGGGTGTAAAAAGGAGAATCATAAATTTACTAAAAATTGATCTTATTTATGAAAAAAAATTATAATTATAAAAATTGGTAATAAAAAAAAATAGATACAAAATAGAATTTAACAAAATTATAATAAAAATTGGTAGTAAAAAATAGATGAAAAATAGTAAAAGTAGTTAAAAAATTGAAAAAAGATAAAAATTTGAAAAAAAATAGTTAAAAAATTGGAAAAAATAGTATAAAAAGAGTACAAAAAAGGGATTATTCTGAGTTTTGTATACCTTGGACCATGGATAAGCAGATAGTTTTATTTTCCCTCTCAGTACTGCTTTTAGAGAAACGTTCTGCAAGAATATATGCACATGACGGAGCGAGGGGTTATTTTTGAATATCGAAAAGTTATGTCAAAAACAGAGCAAAATTCAAAATGTTAACAGACAAGAAGGAGAGACAAGGAGAAGAAAAAAAATATGCACTCAATCAAACAAATTATTTAAATACGAGGTCCATTTCTTTGAAATGCACGATAAGGCCAGGCTTATGAAATTTTGATTCAAAACCACTATGTAATTAATAAGATAATTACATGTAACAAGGTTAACATTGTTTTGAAAGCATCACAATTTTGCTCTTCTATTTTTTACAAAAATTATAACATTTTCTCTCAACCCAACATAAAATATTCAAACATATGCAATTTAGAAACAAAATGGCCCATTAAATTCAACATTAACACTTAATAATACAATGATCATTTGCTCTGTATAGTTATGACAACCTGAAGATACATATCTGTGAATTTGTACTAAAGAAAAAATGTACATTTTGGTTTTTGGAAAGCGCTTTTTTCGAGGAAAAAAAACAAACTCTTTTGACATATTACTCATAATTAAACAACTGAACATTATTTAGTAGTTTATTTAACACCTCAACATCCTACTCAGCGTATCGGCCTTAGTCTTTCAAGCCAGACCTGCATTTGATGGATCCTAAACCTAGTCAGCTCATTTAAAACATTATTCACATTAAACAATTTATTAATTTATTTTGAATGTATAACAATTAATACCTTGCTTCTATATCTTTTTCTCATTGTTGCTGAACACAAAGATATATTTAATGGAATTGTTTAGAATCGTATCTTTCTCATAATTTGTCAAACAAAAAGATACATGTATATCAATGGATTGTTTATAAATAATTGTATCTTTCTTATAATTTCTTTTGATCATCACTTGCCAAGTCTTTCAAACCAACTTATTTCTTTATTCTTCACTTCATCACTGGCAAAAACAATTAATGCACCGGCATTACATTGCATTTAAATATTTTTGTAACAGAAAATGTTTTGTAAAAGCTAGTATAAAAGGGGAGATTTATATTTGATGCTCCTGAACTTCTACTCATCAATTCCCTAAGATTAGATTACTATGTTGCGTTCACCTTTTGAACTTGATAACGATAAGTGAATCTGTTCCAATACAACATGGTCATTGGAAAGTTTGTTGAACTATTGAACTATTCTTCTGTCTCAATGCAATAAGAAATTTCATTTGATTTGATTTGATTTAGTTTTATCTATCAACTATGTAGTGTATTGGCTTTTTGAACTTGCATCCTACTCCAAACTTGCATTTATGAAGAAAAATTGCACATGCCTGTAAAATGTTGACATTCTAGATATTAGAGAGCTCTCCACTCAAATTTTGTTGGGGTAGGGAATAAATTTAGGCAGCGGTGAAGCACATCATTTTGTAAATGAAATTTTAACCAGTAAAAAAGGTTATTCCCGATTTTATTTCCATCTACAAAGATACCTACACTCTATTATTAATGATCTACCATAATCTAATTTATGCCTAAACTTCAAACATGAGTACATGATAATGCAACATAACTAGATACAGTAGCATTTTAAACACATCTTTAAATGTTTTAAATCACATTTGAATATCATATATCTATTTTTTGTCAACAACTTTCAATATTATGTGATTTATCCTTGATCATGAATATAAGATTAGTCAATAGAATTACTTAGCTTTTTAAAACTACTTAAAAATAATAATTGCCTAACTGCCTAAATGGGGGTACCAACATTTCTTTATGTAGCGCTACACTGCCTTTTAGTATCCTAGACTGGCTCGACAGATGTTTTTAACAGATGCAGGTGATTTCAAATGAAAAGCCTGTAAGCCAAGACTAGCTATATTCAGAAATCATAGCTTGTAAAAATAAGTAAAAAAAACAACAACATAATAATAATAATAATAATAATAATAATAATGTGATTTAACATAATGTGATCTGGACATGGAACATTGAGACTTCATGCATTGTGGTACAGAATTGGATTAATCGTAAAAAATAGAAAAATAATAACGATAATAAAGAGAGAAAGATGAATTTAATGAATATTTTGATTCCAATACTCACTGGAGAAGTTCCTAGTGGCCAGCATTGTTGTGAGGATAGCTCCCTGGAAGAGAGGAAAAAAAGTAATGAAAATAATAATGATAATAATAATAATTATACAATGTAGTAACAGTAAGTTATAGTAACAGTTAGTTATAGTACAAAAAATAATAATAGTACAAATTATACAAACGATAATATTGAAAATAATGATAATAATAGTAATTATAATAATAATAATAACAATAACAGTGATAATAAGAACAATAACCAAAAATAAGATTGATAATACAAACAACAATGAGAATAGTAATAACAACAACAAAATAGCAATCACACAGAATTGCATTGTTCTTTATAGGACATCTCCCTTATTTAAAGTTATAACAAACACAATAACAACAGTATGATTATAACAACTTGTATGAAAATTCATTTTAGTTCCAAGACAAGATTTACATGTATTTGGGAAACATCTATTATTGATGATGATTTGAGAGAGAGGAATCGAAAGTGAGAATTTGAGCACAATTGACCATGAAATAAGAAAGTTATGACTTCAGGAAATTCCAATCATACTTTTGTGACATCATCCACAATCCAGACATATGTTTTGTAGATGACAGTTTCCCCCCCCCCCCCCCCCACCTCCCCACACCGTACCTAAATTTATTTTAAGAATCTTATTTACAGGTCGGATAGTAATACATTACATAATAACATAAATACATTGTAAGAAATATGATAGCATATATAAACAGTAACTAATAGACATCAATGTGGAAACACAGATATTGTGAAATATGATAGCACATTTGCAGTTACTTAAAAGATACCGTAAAACTCTGTGTATAAGACGCACTTTTTTCCGTCGGAAAATTTTCAAAGTGGGGGTGCGTCTTATACACAGGTACAGCCAAACAAAAACAAAAACAAATTTGGGGGGGGGGGGACACCCTGTAGTCATGTTGAATGTGTATAACACATGGTTTAGGGTATGACAAGAACTTAGTCAGTTGTAGCATTCAGCTAAATATACCTTTTTCTCACACAAAAAATATTGGTTACAGATGTAAAATGCTGCTGCTAATGAATATTCATGTATTCGTGAGCAGCAGTACTAATTAAATATGCAATTTTCTAACCAGTGGTTATAAATTTTGCTTATAATTAAAATTAGTTAGCAGTAAATTTAGAAAATTGCATTATATTTAGTGAGTATTGGTGCTCATGAATATTCATGAATATGAATATGAATATTTATGAGCACCAGTGTTACTGCTAAATAAATGTGCAATTTGTGTACTAACCACTATTTTTATGTGAGAAAATGATTGATGAATGCTACATTCAACATTAAGCTTTTGCCATGCCCTAGACCAGTGGTATAAGCATTCCAACAGCACTTCAGGGTTAAAAAAAAAAATACAGGGTGTCGCCCCCCCCCCCCCCCCCCCAAAAAAAAAAAAAAAAAAAAAATATTTTATTTTTTATTTATTTATTTATTTTTTTTGCTGTGAAAGTTGGGGGTGCGTTTTATACACAAGTGCGTCTTATACACGGAGTTTTACGGTAAACATCAATATGGAAACATAGATAGTTTGAAATATGGTCGCAAATTCGCAGAGGACTTTACTTAAAAGATAACCATCAATGTACGGTCCAATAAGACCTGTAGACAATTTTTTTTTCTTCATCCTTGCGCATGGTGGCTAAATGAATCACATTCGGTCTTGGCTGTGCACATTATTAGCTCATGCACGAGATGTGGAATACTGAGGAAGGAAAACGAGCGTGGAATAAAATCAATAGCCCGTACATAAATGTCATTTGATTACTCCGGAATATAAATTCACCAGACAGTGACATTTCACGCTTTCCTTAATTTCGATTCATTCATGTAAACGGACATCTTGGGCGCTATAAAAATAGAACTCTCGTCATGTTTGATTGTGAATAATTCAGAAAGTATTGCATGAATTATTTTCACACAACATATGAATAGCTGAAAAGTGTAAAATTCTATGGGACGGACATAGTCGTTGGAATAATCCACACTCAAATTGGAGCATCTAATCAACATTCTTAAGATTACACTAAGGAAGTTGCAGCCCAGTTTTGCTCACCCTGTCTTTTCAAATGTTTATTTTTGTTTTGATGTTCTGTACGAATTCATGGGGTTAGCTAGAGTATTGTATGGTCAAAAGAAATGAAATCGTTCTAGGCGTGGTAGCAGCATTACTTTCGTCAGCAAATAAGCTATCCACATATTATTATTGTGGTCAGTGGGCAATGGCTTTAGCTGAATGCATGATTATTATTCTGGGAGTGGTAGTATGGTCGGATTCTCAGCAGCATCACCTTTGTCAGGGAATATTTAAGTTGATCAGTGGGCAGCAGCTATAGCCAATATGATAGTTGTTCTGTACGTGGTAGCATTGCAGATTTTCAGCGTCACTTTCGTCAGCAAGTAATCTATCTACATAATTATTTATTGTGGTCAGTGGGCAGTGGCTATAGTATAGCTATAGTATTCTCCGGGTGTATAGCTGTATAGCTGAATTCATGAGGTCAAGTAGTCATGTACTCAACAAATAGTCAATATTTACAGCGAAGGCACCTAACCTACTTCGATTACAATATTAGCATGAGGAGAAAAGGAGAAGCCACAGAAAAGATAACCCCATATATTCATATTAACCCATTAAAGACAGCTTGATTTTGGAATAACACGCATTCTCCTAGACCCCATCCCAAGAATATTCTGGACCGGTAGAAAATGAGAAGCTTTGCAAAGAAAGAAAAAAAACAGAAAATATTCTGACTAACCCATTGCAGAGGACTTGATTCCATTATGACACGCATTCTCCATAGACCTCATGCCGAGCATTTTCTTGACCAGTAGAAAAGGAGTAGCTACTCAAACCCCCCCACCCCCCCCCCCCCGAAAATATTCATATTAATCAAATGAAGACCGCTTGATTTCAGTATGACCCGTATTCTTCTATGACCCCGTCCTGAGTATATTCAGGACCTGTTGGTCAGTACCCCCCCTACCAGCAAAACCTGTCAAGTTATATTCACATCTACGGTCGCCTACTTATATAAAAATTTAAGAAACACATAGATTCATTGATGTTTTATAATGATAATGGGGTACATACAGATTTTTAATTAGAAAGTATAATGCTTGTGAAGAGTGTGTTTCTTGGGTTCTATTTCCATCAATGATCATGTAACACATGTTGGCTGGTATGTCACCCCTACCAGCAAAACTAGTCAAGTTATTTTATATTTACATTGATCTACAGTGTGGTACAGTGCTAATTCGCCTACTTCAAACAAACAAAAAATATATCTGTTGATGTTTTATATAACGATAATAGGGTCAATACAAATCTGAATTTGAAAGTATAATGGTTGCATTGTAATTTACTGGCGAGTGCTCATCTGCACAATCAACATCCACAATGATAATGTGTTGAACTTAAAAAGGGATCTAGTAACTTTGTTGACATGTGCAAAAACATTTTGTGGATTCGGTCAATGTTACTAGATCCCTTTAAAGACACAATGCCACAGTTAATGAGTATTACATATATACATGAACGAATGAGAACACTGTATCATGCTATGGTATGGAGGTCCAAAAGATATAATTAATGCCACAGCAACAAATTACTTATCACAAAACATGCTAAATGGAATTATTGCAATCCTAGATATTACTGGACATATTAAAGGGGGGACAGATCTGTTTTTTAAATTTTTATGATTCCTTTTCTGTAATTTTACGGACCAATTAGAACCCAATGCATAAAGAACCATACAAGCTTTTGATTTACCTAAACATGAGAAGAGTGTTTTTTGTGTTATAGATGGACACAGAAATGACCAACTTTGGCTAAAACACAAGGCATTCTTAAATCTTAATGGACTATTAGTAAACAAAGATAACTTCCCTAATGCTGGATGATTATTTATTATGTAACTTTAAATTCAGAGACAATCAAGCCCCAAGATAAAACAAACACAGCTTTTTAAAAATCAATATATATATGTAGATATAAACACAGAAATAACCAACTTTGGCTACAAATACATGGCATACATAACAGGCTCACTGAAAACCCATACAGCATTCAGAGTACTAGTATTGGAAAAGTTTTAAAATAATGATACAAGGGTGATGTTTCACAAAGATCCCAAGACGTACTTAACACCAAATTGAACTCAGGGAAAGCCATTTGTAGCATCGGAATAAGACATATTCAAGAGCCCAAATGTGAATATTTAAAACTGTCTACATAATTTCACATCAATAACTAGAATTCTCTTTGATAAAAGAAAATGTTAATAATTTTTAACAAAATTGTAGGCCTGTTTCAAGAACTAGTTTAACAATTTTACAAAGAAACTAATGGCTTTCCATAATCATCAAGTCAAACTTAGTGTTAAGTTCGACTTGGGATCTTTGTGAACCACCCCAATGACAATTAGAGCCCCAAGACTATTAACAAATACAGCATTTTTAAATTCAATACTTATATGCATGTATATGAAAACAAAATTAAAACTTTGGCTCAAAATACATGCTTTAATGGCATGCTTAGCACGCTCACTGACAATGAGGGCAGCATTCCGACTGACGGATAATAGCAAATTTTTTGTAAACTTGAACACAATTACAATTAGAACCCGAAGTTTGAACAAACACAGCCTCTTCATTAGATATGAGGAAACAGAAACATTACCAACTTTGGCTCAAAATACATGCTTGACAGCAAGCAGGCTCACTGAAAATCCAGGCAGCATTCCGAGAATTTGGAAAATAACCCTTTTTTCGTAACTTACAAGAAGGACTAGAGCCCTGAGAATGGACCAAACGAAGTCACTCACCACGTCCTTAAAGAAATCCATCTTTCTTTGGATTTTTAAAATTCTCTTTGGCCGTCTAGCGCCCCCAGAAACAATAAATGAATCACTCAGCACTTTCAAAGCACTGCCGGAAAATTGGCACAAAGTGTGCTGAATATCGACAGCACAAAATGTGCGCAGCACAGCGTAGACAAGAAGTAAAAAAAATCAGCACACAAAAAATGCTGAAAGGTAGAAAAAAATTATATCTACAGTTTTATAGATCTTATCAAGCGCTAGAGCGCTACATCACGACAAATGTCTGTGTGGGTATTCCATTTATTTATTCCAAGTTCTACTCCTGCCTAGCCTATATCCACTATGTCCAGGCACAGGCACATGGTAAATGGGTCCGAGTTTGGCGGCAGTCTTGGTAACGTGAAACGCGACGGCGGCGATCAGTCCCCCGCAACGGAACATTACGATCTGCCGCTGATGACTCGCTCTTTGGTTTCTACTACTACCACGAGAACGAGGAGCTTAGAAGATCGAACGATCGAAGGGAGGGAGGGAGGAGGAGAGAGAGAAAAAAACTGCCCACAACAAAATGTGAACGACTCGTCTCTGATGGCAATCATGACACACTTAGGGAGCGTCCCCCGAAGTGGAGTGCTTGTCAGTTTGCGTCTATTATGATGCTCTCTCCCTGCATCGGTACTTAGCAATGCAACGCTGTTGCACTGGGAGTGCGCCAAAGGCTACAGCTGTGTGTGTGTGTGTGTGTGTGTGTGTGTGTGTCTTTTTGTGTGTGTTGTTTGTCTGTATGACATTTGCACATGTGGGTAGAAATCTCTGTGCGTCTGTTATTAGTGTGTATGTGTGCAACTGTATGAGTGTGTGTGTTTGTATGCAACTTTGTGTGGTTGTGTGCGTGTAAATGAGTTTGTTTGTGTGTGTGTATGTGTGTGTGTTTGTGAGTGTGATGAGTAATGCATGATAGGCACATGTGTTTGTGTACATAGGTATGTGTTTGTCTACAAGTATAATGCTCAGCCTGCGGGCACATGAGACTGAGAGGGGAGCTTGTGGGGAGTGTGTAGGCGTGAATGTCCCTGAATGCATGTAATACAGTGACGAATAGGCATGTATGCGTGTGTGTGTGTGTGTGTGCACTTGTGTGTGTGTGTGTGTACCCTTGAGCGTGTTTGTAAGTGTGTCTCTGTTTGTGTGTTTGTGTGTGTGCGTGCACTTGTGTTCGTGTGTAGTGTGTGTATTCTTGTGTGTATGTACTTGTGTGTTTGTGTGTCCGTGTCCTTGTACGCTTGTGTGTACACGTGTGTCTCTGTTAGTGTGTGAGGGTGTGTATAGGGCCTACGTGTCACTGGAAATGAATGTAATGAATCTGACAAATCTCGCGCCTGTCACTTTGGTGAACTGCTGTGTGCTACCAATGTACGCCAGCAGCGCCAGGGGCAGCCCAAACAAACGGCTCACTCTCTCGGTATGTTACATTAAAGGGACTGTCGGGGTTTAAAGGGAGTTGGTAACATTGGCTAAGATTCCAGCAAAAATAATAGTATAGAAAAAGATAAGAAGAACGTTGGCATCAGAGAGTACTTTAATTTTTAACCAGAACGTCAATGACGTAGCGCTCATCCGGCATCTCGCAACATCAAATATCGCAAATTTCATGTGGTACAAAAAAAAATAAATAAATAAAAAAAAATAAAATAAAAAAATAAATAAATAAAAAAAAATAAAATAAATAAATGATAAAAATAAATAAATAAATAAATAAATAAATAAATAAATAAATAAATCAATGAAAAATTACCATAATTAATTAATGGAGAAAAATTTCAAAATTCTGTGTAGAAGTTTAGTGTACCAAAGTTAGCTCTACCAGATAAAGCAAACCAAATCAAAATCGGTCGAGAAATGAAGGAGAAGAAGCATTTTTTGTGATTTTTGGAATAAATTTGCATAAATTACCATAATTAATTAATGGAGAAAAATTTCAAAATTCTGTGTAGAAGTTTAGTGTACCAAAGTTAGCTCTACCAGATAAAGCAAACCAAATCAAAATCGGTCAAGAAATGAAGGAGAAGAAGCATTTTTTGTGATTTCGAATAAATTTGCATAAATTAGCATATATAATGAATTTCACGATTCTGTGTAGAAGTTTTAAATCCCCCTCCTAGCCCTATCTTATGAAACAATCAGAATCAAAATCGGTTGAAAAATAACGAAGAAGAAGCATTTTGAAAACTGTGGACGGACGGACGGAAGGACGGAAGGACGGACGGACGGACGACGGACGCCACGGCATGGCATAAGCTCATCGGGCCCTTCGGGCCGGATGAGCTAAAAACCATATCAATTTTCATATCTTAATAACTTTTGCCTAAGTTTTTACTTCTACCAGGCCATTAGACAAACATTCATGCATTACTACTGGTATTACATCTCCAAACCTCCACAGTTTTGAAATTTTTCCCCTGACAATGTTAGCGATGCAAGTACCTTTAAAGAAAAGCCATTCCGTGACCACTGCACATGCCATGATACCACGCTTTTAAAGGTTCATATTAATAGCCTTCTAATATCACGCAGACTGTTCTCTACAGCATGATAACGATGCACACCACAGGCAAGGGCAGACCAAACTAAGTGAACAATTCTTGGTAGACATGGACTGGTTCAAGCTACCATCACAGTATAGAAGGTACGGCTTTGAAATTATAACATTCCTGCTGGCCCAGGGACACCAACAACCAAAAAAATACTTTTTTTTTCACGAGGGCGATTTTGAAAATTTTGAGAGAGAAAAACAAAATTATTCATGAGGGCTATTTTGGGGCTCACAGGGGCTCTTTTTTTTTACATCATTTTCACTGCTCAAGGGTCTAATTAATGATTATCATGATGTGATCTATCCGATTATGCCATGTTTGGTACTTTTCTGACGCTTTCCGATAATGCAAAAAGATGTTAAAATAAAAAATAAAAAAAACACCCAAAAAAAAACAAAAACAAAAACAAAAACAAAAAAAAAACAAAAAAAACACCAAAAAACACACAAATTTTTGCCCCCGTGCCGTGGCTCACGGGGGCGATTCCAAAGGTATCGGGGGCGAATTGCCCCTTTGCCCCTGTGTATTTTTTGGGTTGGACACCAACAATTTGCTTCAGGCCACCAAAAATCAGTCTTGTGCTAACAATAAGAAGTTTGGGCTACCAGAATGAAATTCGGGTCACCAAAATCAGATTCAGAAAGTATATAACATATATAAAGATTTGTCAATGTTTTTCTTTTTGGGGGGCAAAAGGCTTCCGGCTTTGGGCCATCAACATTTCTCTGGTCTAGATTTTTACTGCATGTCTTTACTTGCATATCCTAGATCATTCATTCAGTAAGAGAAAAGGTCACATGGAAAATACCCCAAATATTATGCTGGTATCAAACTAGCTTTCATATGACCCCATACAAAATATTATGTGCATATAACGCCCTTATTATGAGAGTGATACAGGGAGTTAAGACAGTTTTTGGACTAAATTGAGTAATGCATACCATCTAGTAGATTGGAGCTTATCTATGTGATGCCAATTTTGTCAATAATGATTATTTCTAACTTTTGAGATATCAATAAAAAACATATGAGAGCTAAATTTGTTTTTCTTAGTGCTGCTAAGCTTATAACCTGACTATCCTTGAAGTGCTAAACGTAACTTGATACCCTTCTCTTTCTTTACCAACGACTATATATACAATGTAATGAAGTTATTATTTTCAAGGCATGCTACTTTGAGATTTAAAGCTGAACAACAGACTTGGGAGATCCCTCAATCAAAAATTGTGAAGTAATTGCTTTTTATTTAACATTTTCTTTTCTTATACTATTTCAACAATATTGAACAATTAGTTGGGCAAATATACAACATTTCTGTAACTTTTACGAAAATGTTCTTTAGCTTTTAAGGGTGAAAATATAATGATCTCGTGTGGAGATATCCGGTTTGATACCAGGTAAAAAAAAGTTCCTGATCATATTTCATAGGGATCATTTGACAATCAAATTTTTAACCTACTGGTAACTGCAAAAGGAAATAACTTTCAATGATTTTACAGCGGTAAATATGATCTGTCAAAACAACCATAATTAGGATAAAATGTTATAATTAAGATATGTGTAAGGGGAAGTGTGGCAAATGTTTGTGTGGGAGGGTATGTGTGTTTGTGTGTGTGTCTTTGTATGCATGAGCGTGTGTGTTTGTTTTGTGCGTGTGCATGTTTGCGCACGTGTGCACATAGTGAGTGTAAGTTTACAAGTATGAGTATGTATGTGTGCAAGTATTGTTCACATTTGCACCTTATATAAAATTTAAAAAAAATAAAAAATAAATAAATAATATCAATAATAAATACAAAAAATATGTATATATGTGTGCATGAAAGTATACATGTATGTAATTATGTCTATACCATCAAAATGAGAAAATCTGGAAATACATTTAGAGATATGCACTCTGGCAAACTTGTACTTGCAGTATAAACCAAAAATAGAAGAGCCTTTTATATTGGGTTCAATCACTCTATATAGCGCTGAATCACTTAACAACGGATCTGGAATTGATATTAGAATATATGTGAAATTAAATTCCTATCTGCGATTACTGGTGATGCACATGTGCAGCTACTTATGGCATCCAACTTTAAAAAGGCGAACATACAATCTGCCATAGCTATGGTACAGTGACTTAACCCATACAGGGCTAGAAATCAGTACTACAAACTCGAAAATGCAGAATTTTACTTGCCCAATCATGACCTGTAGACCTTGTTTTTCTTTGTTTTGGGCCACTGATATTTACAGAGTTTCGAGAAGCTTTGAGTTAACTTGCCCGCCCGGGTCACAAAGAAAAAAAAACAACTTTAATTTGTTACGGGGGCTTTGAGTGTCACGTATTAATTCTATGGGAGTAGCAATAACTAAGAGGGAATGGGTTAATTTGAATCCCAATGCCTAGGGGAACCCGGTGGGTCCTGTATCAGCTCGATGGAGATTTCGGAATCTAGTAGGGAACAGGTTAGCTTGTATCTGGAGAAATGAGATATCTGGTAAGAGAATCATAATTTTAATTCGTGATCATCAGTGTAGTGTAACAGTGACAGGAGGGAAGGTTCAATCTGTGAATAGCAGCTGTTGCGGAAGTAGGTATCTAAAGGTAACTTCTCCATAAAACCATGATTCAGATTTCAAAACAAGCGCAGAATAACAAAACGTCATCCTGCTATCTTCATTATAACATACATTCTACTCGAGCGAGAATCGCAAGGGGGCAGAGGAGTGGGCTGTAAATACGCATTGATGTAAGGTTAATCTTTCCACTACCAACATGTATGACTGTCATTGAGTAACTAAGCACGGAATAAATGTTGGGAGGTACGCGAGGCCCTATTCACCTGTAACTCAGTAGACACAAGATAAAGGGCACGTACACATTGATGTTAATTTAATCCATCAAGTACAAACATATATGAATGCCAATGAGTAACTATGCACAGAATAGGTTCAAGGTGCCGAGATTGTTGGTTTAAGCGATGGGGGGGGGGGGGGGGGGGGGGAGACATAAGGCCCCATGCACCTGTAAATCAGCAGATGCAAGATAAAGGGCACAATCAATATGACACACCTGGGAAAACCGTGGGCTGTACATACACATTGATGTAAGGTTAATCCTTCCACAACCGAAATGCATAAATGTCATTGAGTAACTACAAATGGAATGATCTGAAGGTGCAGAGAATGTCAGTATAAATCATGGGGGTACACGAGGCCCCATTCACCTGTAACTCAGTAGACACACGATATAAAGGGCACAATCAATATGGACAGACACCTGGGAAAAAAGGGGGCTCTACATACACATTGATGTAAGTTTAATCTTCCCACAACCGAAATGTATGAATGTCATTGAGTAACTAAGCATGGAAGTACCTCGATTGTAAATATAAATGTCGGGGGGGGGGGGGGGGGGATGAGGCCCCATGCACCTGTAACTCAGTAGACACACGATATAAAGGGCACGATCAATATGGACACACCTGGGGAAACAGCAGACTGTACATACACATCAATTGATGTTGAGTTAAACTTTCCACTACCAAACCATATCAAATGTTACTGGTTCACTATGTCACTATGCATGCTTTATGTTTGCTTCCTGCATACACCCATTTGGTGTACGTCTTATTCAATCCCATTCTGAATACAACAATCTTGATCCAAAACCCTATAAAAACCGAACCCTAACTCTAATTCCAACCTCAAAACCTAATTCCTACTCTTAACCCTATTCATAAATCCTAATCCTTAAAATTCCAAATATAAATCATTCAAATTCGGATACTTTGAACAATTGAAGTATCCAAATTTGGATACTTATGGCTACAATTGAAAAGCGTTATGGAACACTTTTAAATTTAATCATATAATGAGTGAGACATTCAAAACTCACTTCATTATTCTGTTATCAAAGCCAAACAACAAGGTAAAATAGAGTATGTGAAAGCTCCAAGATATTTTGCTTGAATTTGACAAAGTTTATTTTAAACTTTTTCCAGTGAAATCTACTTCTGATGTGAACCTATTATACATTGTGTATCATTAAGGGACAGTTGAGGATTGGTCAAACTGAATTTTAGTAACTAAACTTTAAAAATGTATCATAAAAAACTAATAGTTATATTTCAAGTGTGCTTCAATGGAAGAAAACATATCAATGTCTAAGTTACAGGGCTGTTTTCATCAAAAGAAAACAGCGATTATTAAACAGGATTTATTAAATGACTTTCAAATGGATTCAAAGCCAACCAAAATCCTCACAAAGGAACATTTCGGGAATAACCAATACTCAAGTATATCTTTAATGAAGAGTTTTATGTGTCCTACTTTGGATACATGAAATATATATGCACTTGATTACCAAAATGTTACCAAAGGTGAGAACAATGACAACTAATGATAACTAATGAGAACACAAATTGCTCCAAAATTTCTGCCTTAATCAAGAACATAATGAATACATGCTATGAAAGGGCTCTGTAATTTTATTTTGAAGGTCAAATTGATACATTTGAATTGTACATCCGTTTCAAACTGCATGTTTTTTTTAATTCATAAGCCAGTGTAAATCGGCCTCTTATTCTCATGATTATCATTTTATTGAGTGAGGAAATGGATTTACCCATTCGTAAACTTGCAAATTCTGGGTTAAGGTCATTTGAATATGATTCCTGATTCATTAACAAACAGCATGATGTTAATTTTGACTAAAAAGAAGCGTGATGTAGCAACATTTCAGCTTTTGGTCAAATTTTAAAGAAGAAATATAGCTAGTACTGAAACACAAGCTAGAACTTTCATTACTATAATCATCTTTTGTCTGTTATATGTCGACTAAAACTAATAGTACATTATCAATAAGAAGAAAAATACAAAAGCACGTTGGTATTGTCTTTTGTTCAGATAAATGAGTAGGAGAACGCTAAATTTAGGTTAGCGAGGCCGCATGATGTTCTCCGGAGTTATCCCGGTTAATGACTTTGGGTACCAAAATATCCCAGATGCCATCATCTTCCAATTGGTCCACGATAAAAAGAGCGGCAGTCATTATGGCGGCTTACCGATTGACACTGTGACCTACTTATCTGTCATCATACATATTTCAGGGACATCAAAATAGAATTACGCGGTTGTCATGAAACACCCAAAAGGAATCAATAATGAAATAGGTCATCAATTTTTCGGCATTTTGCATTTTGGCAGCAATTATTTATTAACCGATTCAGGCCTCGCCAAATGAGGACTAAAATAAAAAAAACTGCAGCTTTTGTTTGCACTGTGCCCTACTTATACGTTTAATGTATATAGAAATAATACTACAATGTTGTCAAAAAACACCAAAACGGATCAATAATTAACTTGGATAATTCTAATAACAGGAAGGGTGAAAAATAGAATAGGTCATCAATTTTTGGCATTCTGCATTTTGGAAGCAATTATTTATTAACCGATTCAGGGATTGCATAAAATACTCTTTAACCAAACGAGGACAAAAATGAGGACAGCTTTTGTTTGCACTGTGGTCTACTTAACATATGTTTCATGGATATGGAAATAAAACTACTTTGTTGCCAACAACAAAAAGATCACTATTACACTGATAATTAAAATTACTAGATTGGTAAAAGTAGCTTATCATTTTTTTTCCTCGGCATTATGGCAGAAATTAACCCATATAGGACTTATCTTAAATACTCTTTCACCAAACGAGGACAAAAATAGAGGTGTATGCAACTTCCGAATGCACTGTGACCTCCTTATCCCATATCACCATATGTTTCATGGATAGTAATAATGATATAGCATTTATAGTTTGCCGTCGATTTAGGTGCACCAATCAGAGGTGCATTATTATTGGATGAAGAAATAAAATGACTGTTTTGTCAAGAACAAGAAGAAAGATCAATAATAAACTGATAATTCAAATAACAGGTGGGGTGAAAGTATCTTATCATTTTTTTAAATATTTTTTTTGTGCATTTGAGCAGCATTTAACCCATTCAGGTGCAGTATTATTGGACATTAGAAATAAAATGACTGTTTTGTCAATAACAACAAAAAGATCAATGATAAACTCTGATCAAATAACGAGAAGGGTTAGACTAGTAGCTTATCAATCAACGAACAGCATTTCACATCATGCAGTGACAAGCCTGCATATTATATTAGGGGAATATTTCATCTTATATTAAATTAAGGAAAATGGAATCAATAAATGCAAACATACATACATGTAATCGTAAAGTAATGAAAGATAAATCGACATCTCTGTGCAGAGAGCAAAGAAAATGTAAAACATTTTTGTCATCGTTATTACAAAAAAAGGGTTAACAGACCTATGATGGGGGTGTGAACCGAATAAAACATAACCTTTATAGAGTGCTAAAAGTGCTCAGAGGCTTATAACTCATCTCTTAAAGCCATTGTGGGGTTTTTGAAGTAGAATGTCAACAAAGATAGAAACGACCTCAAAAGCATTATATTTATGAATCTTATAGTGAATGAAATCCTGATGCACATCAATTTTGTTTCAAAGAGCAGAATATTTTTAACCCATTGCCTACAGGAACCTGCTGTCCCTGCATTAACTCAATGAGGATTTCAAAATCTAGTAGGGAGCGGTTAAAGGGATTTGGTAAATTTGTTGACATGTGCAAAAATTGATGAATGGTTGATGCAATGTATATTGTTGCTATCTCATATGTCCACAGGGTATTGTGTGAAAATTTCAAGTTAAATGGACATTGCATGGGCAAGTAATGAGCGAAAATGCAAAGTGATAGTCACTAACTCACTGCACTCACTTTGTACACGGTAAGAAAAACTCCACCTGAGTTTTTCTTATCTGAATACTTTGATCGTACATATCTTTGTAACGAAAGGGAAATTTGAAAAAACCGAAACCTGTCCCATGATTTTATTGGTAATACGAATACAACAAGGTATGAGGGAACTGCTAGAATTAAAATTTTATTTTGAGGATTTGGACAATGTTACTAAGTCCCTTTAAAAGAACATCTTGTGGTAAAGCCAGTGTGTCTTCCACAATGCAAACAAAGATTGGCACACTACTATAATTTGGAAAAATGTTCAATGCTGGCAAGAGTAAAAACAAGTAATGAATATACACATTGGAAATGATTTCACCCTCTCTTCAAAACCCTAAAGTCAAGATACCTTTGGATGGAATTCCAACAAACAAAACACTTGAAATATAATTTCTCAGAGAGTACCAAAACTCAAGAACCTCTTAAACAACACTTGATTGAAAGGCATGATTCCTGTTGATGCCTCGTGTTAAATTCATTACCAGAGTGCCCCTGGCCCAAAACACTAATGATGATGAAGATACACCTACAGACCTCTTCACCTTTAGCAAGGTTATTATTTTGTATTATTTGTTAAGGTTTGTCAATGAGAGATGACATCTTGTTTGTTTCATACCAATTGTGAAAAAGAATTCATTTAATTGTGAAATAGAATTCATTTCCTGACTTGCGACAATGATCCAGTTTAAATCATTTTCATCTTCAGTATTCTTCATCTTATGTTTTGCCAGGGTGTGACAACAACTTGTTTGTTTTTATAACAATTATGAAATAAAATTAATTTCCTAGGTTTTAATTTTTTTTTATTTGAATTTTTTTTAGATTTGCAAAAAAGTGAGATGACAACTTGTTTGTTTCATCTCAATTGTGAAATAGAATTCATTTCCTGACTTGGACAACGATCCATTGCAAAGCTTTTTCACCTTCAGCTTTCATCATTTTTTAGTTTTTTATATAAATGTAATCTATGATTATTATTCATAATTATTATTTTTCAGTCTTTGTTTTTTTTTTTTTTTAAACATTTGTCAACGTGAGATGACATCTTGTTTATTTCATAACAATTATGAAATAAAGAGTTAATTTCCTGACTTAGTTTGACAAGAATCCAATGCAAACCCTCCTCATTTTCTAACAGTCAGTCATACATTTAATTTATCTTTCTAAAAAATGTTGTTGACACTTTTATCAATAACTTGTGTTCCTTACTTGGACAAGGATCCCATGTAAAGAGTCCTTCTTTCCTAACCTTCATTAAAATATTTGTTTTTCCTACATGAGAATGCACATCTACATGTACAAGGTTTGGATCGCCTTTAAGAAATAGGAAAGTTGATAGAAATCACAGAAAATATTTTGAACTTATCATGTCCTTTAACTATGCAACAGGTAACATACAATTTTATTTCTCAACTTGAACATGTCCACATGCAACCGTCTTTATGTATTACATAATTTTCTCAATATCTGTTCAACATTAATGTACACAGCTACCGAGTATGTACAGATATAGATTTTGTCTGAACGGTTACAAGCATTTAACTTTTAACATTTACTGAAAATATTCTTGAATTAGAAAAATCGTTCACGTAACTACATGCTACATAATATGATGACATAAACGGTACCCCGGGGTACCAGACGAAAATCCGCCATTTTGTTTAATAATTTATTTAATTTTTAGGGCTGTACTGTGGGTATAGCGTGCATACAATCGCGCGCTGCACTGCATGCACAACGCAATAGCTGCGGTACGGTTGGACGCAAGATGGCGCTACACAACGCGGTACCCCGGGGTACCGCGTGTGTCATCATATAGTGAATTTCCTTACATGGTAGAGGGGCCTCTTTTTTCATTTCATCAATAAAAATGTTTTCCTACATGAATGTGCACAACAAATGGTTATTGATTTTGCCCTAAAGGTTAATGCATGAAACTGATGAAAAATAGTGGCAATATTTCTGAATTGGGAACTTCCCCAAAGTATATTTCTTTACTTGTTCATGTCAACATCCAAATTGTCCTCTTTTTCATATTTTCATTGATCTAATTTTTTTACATGAACGTGGAAGCCTGCATACAGTACCGGTATATTGATTTTTTTTCCTGAAAGATGGATGCATCGAACTGATGAAAATTACTTAAAATATGGTTGAACTGGAAATAAATGTTCCCTAAACTACAGGCGGCATTTCCTTGCGTAAACACATTCGCATCCAACATGGTCTCTTTTTCGTACTTTATTTGCTTTTGTTTTCTTTCGAGCATGCAAAGTATATTTCTTTACTTGTTCATGTCCACATCCAAAGTGTCCTCTATTTTTTGCACACTTTCATTGATCTTTCTTTTTTCTTGGGAGCGTCCAAGCCTGAATACATTGATTTTTCTCTCTAAAATGTATATATGCCTTCAACTGGCGAAAATTACTGAAATATTGTTGAACAGGAAATGCATTCATTTAAAGGGATAGTACAGTTCTTGTCAAACTGTTTTTTAGTAACCAAAACTTGCACCATATCATTACAAACTAATAGTTATAACTCCACCATTCTCGAAAGGTAGAAAAACCAGTTATTATTAAAAAAGCAGTCAACAAATGAGGACGCTCTCTAAAATATATTGGTTTCAACCATTTTTTATAAAAAGCTGTATTGTTAAAATATGTTTCTATAGAGCGATCATCAACAACTATTTAAAAACCTCTTTGGTAAATTTTTTTTTAAAGTAGGCATTTTATAAATTTGTTTTCCTTAAATCTTTGAATAAATGTGGGACCTACATTTATTCCAATCATATATATTTATTGATATATCTGCTGTTTCTCAACCGATTTTTATCAGTTTTATCCTTAAAAAATCACGTTCTCTTCCAAGTATTCCACTTCGTTTTTAATTACCCCACAAATTAATTGTTTCCCGAAGCGCCCTCTAAACCAAAACTGTACTATCCCTTTAACTACAGGCTACAGTAGTATATATCTACATGCAAAGCATTGATTTTTTTTCTTGGAATTTACAAGGCTGCACATATCATTGATTTTGTCTGAAAATCATATACATATAATTGATGAAAATGAATAAAAATATTTTTTGAATGAGAAACACATTACCTAACCTACAGGTTTCAAGTAGTGCATGTCCTCGCTTGAACATGTTCACATCAAAAAGGTCCCTTTTTTTATATTTTCATTGATTTTATTTACAGGAACGAGCTAGCCTACAAATATTGATTTCCTCTGAAATGCACTGTATTGATGAAAGCTGCTGACAAATATTGTTGAACTAGCTTATTCCCCAAGTAAGCAGTTTCATACATGTTTGTGTCTAAACACCATTGATTCTTTCAATACTAAAGGCCTACACCCACTGCACCATTTCTCCTTCCGTCTCCAATCCAACCAAAAAGTCTAGCAAATTTTGAAATTCCATGACGTTTCGTTTAACGCCAAACGGAGCCGAATTAAAAGTATTCTACTAGTCCATTCAGAACTTGGTCCGCATCATTTCTTTTCCTGCTTGTACCTTCCAGATGTCAAACGGATAGGAAACGGAAGGAGAAACTGTGCAGTGGAACTAGGCCTTTAAATGAAACTCAAATCCAAACTCAAGTCCAAACCTAAGAGGCAGGTTTTTGAAAAAGATGAGAAAAACAAACATGTATATATATATACTTTATTTTCTTTGGATCTTCTGTTTATAGAGTGAAGTTCAACTTAGAATCTTTGTGGAAACCCCCTCCAGTTCATCGTGGATGAATAGTAGATGAATCGTCCATTGCACATGAATGGGAGGATAAAGCTCTTGCTATACATTTTTTTTGTTACAAAGAACCAGGTCAAGGGGATTGTTCCAATTTAATTTGGCATTCAGAGGATTACCAACACTAAGGATCAGGCTGAGAAAAGTTAACTGGGCTACTACGCAGTACCTCAATTCAAAATTATGTGCCTATGTAATGGATTGAACACTTTAGTATAGGAGTCACTGCGGCATGGCCACAACTATAATTTCATAGAGCTGTTGCAAGGTTGGACTGATGGGGGGGGGGGGGGGGGGGTGCAAATTATTTGGTGAGGGGGTGAGCAGGCACACTATATGTATTTTGTAAATTTTTTCCCCCCATAGGTCTTCTTTTTATTTTGTAAATAGTAAATCGGTAGTGGTGAGGGGGGCAAAGGCCCCCTCATGCCCCCCCTAGTGCAACGCCACTAATAATTCCGATCTTGATGGGCGAAACAGGAGCGGGGTGAACTCACAGCTGATTTGGAATCCTACTACGCAATGTTTGTAAACAAGAATGCGCTGGTGTACCGTGTGGGCGTGTGTCATGTTTGTGAGCGTATGTATGTACATGAATGTATGTATATAAGGGAGTAGTGTTTGTGTGTGGGTTCATGTGTATGTTTGTGAGTGTAGACACATGTACATGTATGTTAGTTCATTTTTGTAATGAGGTGATGAGTGTGTGTGGGGGTATGTTTATTTAATGTTTTATTTAATGTAGTATTGTTGTGTGTGCTTGTATATACGTACAGTATATGTAAGTTTGTGTGAATGTGTGTGTGCGCACACGTGTATGTATGTGTGTTTGTGTGTATGTGTACGTTTCTGTGTGTGTGTGTGTATTTAAGAAACAATCTAACCAAGATATGAATTCCTCACAACTCACAAGTGTAGGATATGTTTTCATATCTGTGACTTAAAGGGATCTAGTAACTTTGTTGACATGTGCACAAAATGATGAATGGTTGATAACAAAATGTATTTTTGTAATCTGATATGTCAACTCAGTAATTTGTGAAAATGTCACGTTAAATGGATGTTATATGGCTGAGTACTGAGCGAAAAATATTCACAGACTCATTGCACTGACTTTATACAGTTATAACTCTCCAGTGGATAATCAAAAATCTGAACACTTTGATTGAAATATCTTTTTTAACGAAAGGGAAATTCTAAAAACCAAAACCTGCTCAGTGCTTTTATTGCTAATAATGCAAACACAACAAGGTATGATAGAACCACTAGAGTTCTGAGTAAGTTTTATGGATTTGGACGATGTTACTTGATCCCTTTAATTGCCTACAGAAACCCAGTAATGCATACGCTGATGACATTATTGACATGATCCGATGTCAAAACAATGACTTGGTGCGTGACAGCTATGATCAGATTAGCTATCAACTATTAACCAATTGACCGCGGGAGCATGGTACACCATGTGTTGAATCTATGTGAATTGAAATACCTAGGATAAAACGTGTTAAATTAAAGACCTCAACTATTGCTTCATGCATGACCCAAGTGTACATAACATTTATCTTCTCCTTCTTCAAAGTAAAGTACGATCCACCATCTGGTGTGTTAACATACTGTTATCTTGTAGCTACATATGATCAGATTATTAACTCACTGACAACCGGAACGTGGTTTATAGTGTGTTAACTTTACAGCAATTATAACAGAGCTAGGATGAATTGGGTTACCCTGTTCCCTACTAGATTTTGCAATCCCCATATACAACAGGTTCCCGTAGGCGATGGGTTGAAGATATCATGTCAAATATTTCTTTGGTGCTTGCCAACTATTATGATTAGGTAGCTATCTATGACATTAGCAACCGATCCATTGCTTCCATGAAATGGTTTATCATGTGTGTATAACTTTATAACAATTATCATAGAGCTCGGATGAATTAGGTTTATTACGGATTCCATGTCAGATATCATTTTGTGCATGCCAACTTTTATTATTATTACCGTAAAACTCCGTGTATAAGACGCACTCGTGTATAAAACGCACCCCCAACTTTCTATTTAAAAAAAAAAAAAAAAAAAAAAAAAAAAAAAAAAAAAAAAAAAATTATTTATTTTTTTTTAGAATATTTTTTTTCATGAATATTCATATATTCATGAGGTAGCAATGCTCATTAAATATGCAAAATACTAAATTCATTAATAACTTTTTTGTTGAGAAAAATGTATAACCACTGTTTAGAAAATTGAATATTAAATGAGTGCTGATACTCATGAATATCTGAATATTCAATTAGTAGCAGTGTTACTGCTTAAAAACTTGCATTTTGTTTTGCTAACCACTATAATTTATGTACGAAAAAGGTATATTTTGATAAATGTTCCCCCTTATATCAAGCTCTTGTCATGCCCTAGACCAGTTTAATATGCATTAAACATGACTACCGGGTGTCCCCAAAAAAAATTTCTGTGTATAAGACGCACCCCCCACTTTGAAAATTTTCCGACGGAAAAAAAGTGCGTCTTATACACGGAGTTTTACGGTATGTATTATGTAAATTATCTATGACATTAACCCATTCCCTTTGAGTTTTCTGAAATCCCTATAGACTTTGTACTCAACCCACTCGGTTCCCGTAGTCAAGGGGTTAACAATTAATCCACCGTCTCCCTGAAGCGGTATACTGTGTGTTAACTCTATTGCCCATAGTCTCAACAGTAGGTTTAAATCTGATCATTTTAGTAGCTCATGGGCTACATATATTAAAAGCCATCCATGGATTAAATTTGGTAATTTGGACCTATGGGAACCAAGCCCAATGCCTATGGGAACCTGGTGAGCCCCATCATATCTCTAAGGGGATCATACAATCTATTGTTTCTAAAGTGATAGGATTAAGTGTGAAACAATGGCATTCTCTACCAACACTGCCCACAACTTGGCATACACGACTAAAAGAACCGATGCTCTTTACAATGTGTATAGAACAACAGTTCTTTTTAGTCATGCATGCCAAGTCTGGGCACGCAAATGGTAGTCGTGGGCACATGTTGGTAGAGAATGCCGAAACAATTCCAAGTTTCAAAACACTCGGCTCTGGAGAAGACAAGTCTATTGGCAAGCACCCCCTAGAGGTGTACATTATTATACATGCAGATATTTTCGTCTCGCCATATCGACCAATCAGAATGCTTGGAATGCGGAGTTGGCAGGAGTCAAACGTTCACCCGGTAATTGATACTAATGCAGCTGTGCCTGGCAAATGCAATAATTGTTCAATGTGGTTAACCTTTTAATCTATATAATGATTCTTGACATGGGCTTAGCCGAGGGGCTACCCCCCCACCACCCAGGGGCTTTAAGCCCAGAAATAGTGTTTTTCTAAGGTGGAAAGATTAGCCAGAGACAGGTTTCAGGCCAATGTTTCTCAAGAGAAAAGATTAGCATGCAACACATGTGGTTAACCTTAATAATCTAGACAATTAATCTTGACAGGGGCTTAGCTGAGGGGCTGCACCCCCCCCCCCCCCCCCCAGGCATGAATAAAATAAGAAAATAAATGCATGCACATTCTGCCTCGCATAACCTTCTATACTACACAATGCCTTACAGAGGTGTAAATATAAAATTGGAATGAAAGACAAAAGGACAAAAAACATCTTTACAAGGCCCCCCCCCCCCCCCCCCGGGAAAAATACTACATAATATATTAAACCATTGTTATCTATGACCCATTCTGCCCCACTTAGAGAAAATCTTGTCTATTGTAAACCTTATCTAGATAATTACTATTTACAGCTGACGGGCTGCCCCCCCCCCCCCCCCCCCCCCCCGTCTTCCACCCCACGGCAGAAATTAAATAAACCTAGCCAAGGGGCTGCCCCCATGCTTAACACACAAGTTATGTAGTGTGGAAATTCTAGCCTATTTACAAATGAAGATCAGTGGTGTAGCATTTTGAAACAGTGCCCTCTATATCCTAGTGCATGACAGTCTTTAAATCTAGTATATTGATGTTGATGAGTAAATGCAAATTGCCCACATCAGCGGCAGAGCTAACAACATTGAAATTCAACAATCGGGAAGATTTAGGATGATTTCATCAGATATCAGGGAGATATCTATCAAACGCAGCATACAACCTAATGACAAATAATCTTTCAATAATCAGGGAGATTGGCTGATGGGATGAAATCCGCTGCAGTAATCTTGGTCTATTTTCAGGGAGTCTCCTGCGAAATCAAGGAGACTTGGCAGCTCTCTGCATTGGCACATCGCTGGTAAAACCGTGGATCATTTGAAACCTCTAGTGGCAGTTGAGAATACAAGGCGGGGTCAAAGATCATTTCATTCAGACACCTGTGGAATTTGTCTAACCCACTGACTGTTGCCATGTGCTACTTGTTTGTGCTACTGGCGCCACAGGTGGCGTCTTTACGGCCAGTTAGGCTACAGGATAGGTGAGGCGATGTGTTGCACACTTAGCCCTATCATCTATATAAAACAGACTTAGAATTGAACTAAGCTAAAGCGTAGTTTTATAAATATGGGCCTAGGATACCAGCTTTTCAATTCACCCATTATTAATTTTTAAAAAACCAATCCAATACTTTGAATCCATTAATTGTTGCCATGTTGGGCAACCCTCTGGCAAGCTGTAAGGTTGCCAGGAGAAACCTTTGTAAGTAGGAAATGCATACGATTTGAGTAAGGAATCAGTCATTTTGTAATGAATACAGTCAAACCTGTCTTAGGGGCCACCTGTCTATAGCAACCAACCTGCCTGTAGTGGCCACCAAAAGTGATCCCGTCCAGAGAAAAACTATGTTATGGAACCTGTCTACAATGGTCACTCTTCTTGTTTCCCTTGGATGGTCACTATACACAGATTCTACTCTAGTGGAGCCTATGTAACCTGTCTATAGAGGTCACCTGCCTACAGTAGACACTTTTCTTTGGTTTCTCTTGAATGGCCGCTATACACAGGTTTGACTGTACATTACAAAACTCACACATAAATTGCACAGCAGTGACTTACCTTTAGTTTTCGGCGTGCATTGAATTTCTTCAGGCAGTCGACCGTCTCCTGCCTGTGCATAGCTGAAGCGTAGCGATCACGGTTCTGTGAATGATAAAACATAATAAAGAATAGGAAATGATAATTACAATGTCATAATTTAGTGCCACATATTCGTAGATTGTGGTTCTGAAGTCTCATGCAACCTAGACTGCATGATGCATCTCTCGAAAGGTGATGATATAACACGATCTCAGACCTTAACGCTTTGAGTCTTCATTAAGTCATAAAGAATATTTATGCATACAAATGAGAATATTCCAATTAATGATTAGTGAAATAAAGACTGAAAAGGATTTTTGGCATTGTTCATTTTAATTTAATTTAAATTAATTAATTAATATAAATAATTAAAGGGATCTAGTAACTTTGTTGACATGTGCCAAAAGTGATGAATGGTTGATACAATGTATATTGTTGCTATCTGATATGTCCACAGGGTTTTGTGTGAACATTTCAAGTCAAATGGACGTTATATGGCCGAGTAATGAGCAAAAATGCAAAGTGATGTTCACAAACTCATTGCACTCACTTTGTACACAGTTTTCGTGATCCGTTGGATTATTTAACATCTGAACACTTCAAATCATAAATATCTTTTTAACGAAAGGGAAATTTGAAAAAAACGAAACCTGTCCCATGATTTTATTGTTAATACGAATACAACAAGGTATGAGGGAACTGCTAGAATTCCAATTGTATTTTGAGGATTTGGACAATGTTACTAAGTCCCTTTAAATTGATTATTTTCAAAAATATTAATTATAGTATGCAGTATTGTAGATTATGCCACAAGCCATCTGTGTGCCAAATGTTGTGGCTATGGTGCATTTTTGGGCTGAGATCTCATGGGGTGGGGCGTAATCAGCCCCCCCCCCCCATCATCTTACAGCATAGCCCGAAATTGCCAGGGTCCCATTGCAGAAAGAGATACAATCGGTTGTAATTAACAATTAATTGTAAGTCAGATCATGTGTTCTACATAATGCACAAATCTGATTGGTTGAAACGCACAAATGTTCTGACTTACAATTAATTGTAACTTGCAATTGATTGTATCTCATTCTGCAATGGTGCCCTGGCCTGATAAGGATAAGAAGAAGCAGCGATGAGCTGCAACGGGTCGATTGTGCATATGAAAGGCGGATATTGTCAAACTAAAGCATAACCCTGTTGTACATAACATTTTCACTGCAGCTCCGTACTGCAGCTATACAAAATAAACCCTTCACAGCTTGACCGCACAGGCTTAGATATAAGTGCAAAGGTTATTTGACCGAATCGAATGTGTCTTGTTCGCTCGCATTTCATTGTGACGTTTGGTTATTTTGAACATGATCTGCCCTTCATAACTTATATTGTCTTGTTGCAGGCTGTTGCAGGTGATCGCAAGCATCGTGTGACCACAGCCTAAGGAGTCGCATACCCCGCCCCAATCCCTATTTTTTGCTCTGGATGGTTACTTTACCTGGATCCACGGGTGCTTGAGTGCCTGGCTGGCCGAGATACGCTTGCCGGGGTTGACTGTCAGCATGCTGTCGATTAGATTCTTGGCTTCTGGGGTCACCGTGTCCCACTCTGGAGATGGGTACTGTCAATAAATGAGTAAACAAACAAACAATTAAATAAATACATATATAAATAAATAAACAAATAACAATACAAACTATTGATAAATACAAATAATGTACAAATAAATACTGATAAAAAATCTTTTGAAGCCGAGATATGCTTGCCAGGGTTGTTGATTAGAATCAACAGAATTTACACAAATTAGAATTTTAAAAAGTTTTTTCAGACAAATTATATAACTGGAAAACTCATCACCATACACTAGTATGTGTTCATGGGTCTGCAGAAGATCTATAGTCTAGGACGTACGCATCTTCTGTGGTTATATTGTCTCCAACATACACGTGTATTCATTTGGCACACTCGCAGAGGTTTGGCACATACAGAACCATAAGCCCCTGTTGGTTCCATAAGTGTTTATGATTAATTGCATTGTTCATGAATTACACATCCTTTTGCAAAGTGTCGGACATAAATTTAATATCAAACAACGGTACCAAAACAAACTAGAAATTGCGCGCTCGGCGGGTCGCGCAGCCGAGCACATGTATCCCCCGAACCAATTGCATTGCACTTTTGTGGGTTGTAATATTGTGAACTGAACAAGTTTGGTGGTGTACGTTGTTCTACTAACCAGGACTCCGCCCCACACCAAAATCAAAAGGCTTCATCCTCTTTCCTTAATACACCTTCATACCAAATTAGAAAATGATCGGACAAGAACTCGGACCTGTAGAGCGTTCACAAGGTAATCTTAACTATTTCTTTATATCATGGTTACCATGGCAACCAGGACTCCGCCCCACACCAAAATCAATAGGCTTCATCCTCTTTCCTTAAGACACCTTCATACCAAATTAGAAAATGATCGGACAAGAACTCGGACCTGTAGAGCGTTCACAAGGTAATCTTAACTATTTCTTTATATCATGGTTACCATGGCAACCAGGACTCCGCCCCACACCAAAATCTAAAGGCTTCATCCTCTTTCCTTAAGACACCTTCATACCAAATTAGAAAATGATCAGACAAGAACTCGGACCTGTAGAGCGTTCACAAGGTAATATTAACTATTTATTTATATCATGGTTACCATGGCAACCAGGACCGCGCCCCACACCAAAATCAATAGGCTTCATCCTCTTTCCTTAATACACCTTCATACCAAATTAGAAAATGATCGGACAAGAACTCGGACCTGTAGAGCGTTCACAAGGTAATCTTAACTATTTCTTTATATCATGGTTACCATGGCAACCAGGGCTCCGCCCCACACCAAAATCAATAGGCTTCATCCTCTTTCCTTAATACACCTTCATACCAAATTAGAAAATGATCGGACAAGAACTCGGACCTGTAGAGCGTTCACAAGGTAATCTTAACTATTTCTTTATATCATGGTTACCATGGCAACCAGGACTCCGCCCCACACCAAAATCAATAGGCTTCATCCTCTTTCCTTAATACACCTTCATACCAAATTAGAAAATGATCGGACAAGAACTCGGACCTGTAGAGCGTTCACAAGGTAATCTTAACTATTTCTTTATATCATGGTTACCATGGCAACCAGGACTCCGCCCCACACCAAAATCAATAGGCTTCATCCTCTTTCCTTAATACACCTTCATACCAAATTAAAAAATGATCGGACAAGAACTCGGACCTGTAGAGCGTTCACAAGGTAATCTTAACTATTTCTTTATATCATGGTTACCATGGCAACCAGGACTCCGCCCCACACCAAAATCAATAGGCTTCATCCTCTTTCCTTAATACACCTTCATACCAAATTAGAAAATGATCGGACAAGAACTCGGACCTGTAAAGCGTTCACAAGAAAATCTCTGCGGCGGACGCGGCGGACGCGGCGGCGGCGGCGGCGGCGGCGCGACGAGGCCAAATCCATAGTATCCCCCGAAGTGGTTCGGGGGATACAATAAGACGGTGTTGTTCTTTGAGAGGTGGTCCCCTTTAACGATTCTAATTTCCAATTCTAACAAGGTTTACAAAATCATTCAAGTCGATAAATCAACCCGTTGAAAAGGGGAAAACCCCTGGATAAATGTGGTTTTAGAAATCTCGGGATGCCATGAATATTTCATGAGAATTCCTGAGACCCTCCTTCGGCCCCTGAAACTCTTCAAGCTTCTCTTATTTGATTCTCTTACTTGATTTTAACTCACTCAGGATGGGTTGCGACATTACTTTGGCAGGGTTCCGTGGAAACGCAGTTTTAAACCAAAATCAAGTTGTCTTTGATGGGTTAATGTATCAGTTAGTTTACCTCGCTGCTCGACCAAAGAGTACCATGAAAGCAACCTACCCGGGGGCCATTAAGGATGGCTTTTGAAACCTCTTAAACTTTAAAGCTCATGAATAGAGACAATTAAGTGGAGAGATATAAAACTCCCATCTTCCTGGAGCCTTTTTCTTTCTTTCTGATTTAAAGTGCATGAATAAGACCGTAATATGGAGAGAAAGATTTTCTTTACCCTTTTGCAACTGAAGGCATGTGAATATTCACATACAAACGTGGTTTGACTTTTAACCCGTTCCCTTTGAGATTCTGAAGTCCCTATAGCAAAGGGTTAACCCATTCACTTTTTCCCATGATAATTTTGCACAAACTTTCCCAAAATTTGTTCCCATCTCTCTGTTATCTTTCTATTGAAAAGATTCTCCTTTAATAATACAACCACAATTTTTGTTTGCTCTTACAAATTGACATTGAATTGGTGCCATAACAATCTTCAATCAAATTGATATATTCTTCAGTCATTAACTTCTTATCATTGAATAGTTGATTATGAATCTAAATATGATAACAAGTAGTATTCCACTGATTAACAAATTAGCTTTGAACGATAAAAAAAAAACCCCTAGAAATTTCATTGAAACATACTGAATAGGGAGAAAAATTCCTGAGCAATATAACCAATTCAAATGTCTCCCTCTACAGTTTAAAGCTAGATAGGTTGTCAGGACTGCGCCACAAATATAAACACAAGAGTGGAAGATGGATTTGTATTCCTAGTTCCAAAGAATAATTCATAGTCTTTTTTTTGCTTAGAAAATTTTGTTTAAGGCTGATTGTATTTACATTCATTAGGTGATGATTTACATTTCTATCTAACTTTATACATGAACCTTCCATCATAACGGCCTTAGAAATTAAAAGATTGATTTTTATGTCAACTAGTTTCTTTGCATTTTTTTTATCTGTACAACTCTAGGGAATTGAAGATTAAATTTGTTCCTGGCAGCCAAATTATAAAAAATGTTGTTAAACATCAATCACTCATTTCCCTTAGGCGACAATCATGATCAACTGTTGTAAAAGAAATACAAATTATCGTCATGTTTAACAACATTTTTTACAATTTGGCTGCCAGGAACAAATTTAATCTTCAATTCCCTAGAGTTGTACAGATTCCTTCCGAGCAATATGACTTTTATTGTGCTGAATTTTCAAACCAAGTGTGTTATTTCTATCTTCTTTTTATATCTCGGTAAGCATATTTTACCCTTTTGATCATTTCAATCTTATCAACGTGACTGACCACATTTCATTAAAACTTAATATTAGGGTTTTTGTTTTCTTCTTCGTGGAATATGTTGCTCATTTTAACTGCTTCATAAAGGTCGTTTTCTATTCTCTTTAAAAAAAGAAGTTGAGAAACAGAAGGAAGCTATTAAAGTCACTTTTCGTACTTCGAAGATAATGTTTTAAGTTTGGGAGCCTAGTATAATTTATCTCTCTTTCATTACTGATAAATATTTCCCAAATTAGTAATAATTATCATACAAAAAATTGGCATCACAGAAGAAAAGGCTCTGACCTAGACGATGGTATGCAGAACTTAATTTAGCAAAAAATGCCTTAACGCCCTCCTCCCTCTCACCCAAGTCAGTGTAGCCCAAAATGGAGTTAACGTCCTTCTCACTCTCACCTGACAATGCGTTGCTGCTTCACTTGGCTCTGGACGTACGGAAGCACGATTTCATTTGCACATGACTAATCTATTAGCTGGGCCCCACGTGTCCTGACATTTAGAACATTTAGCCAAAAAATGGACTTAACGACCTTCTCACACTCACCCAACTCATTTTAGCCCAAAATGGACTTTGTGCCCAACTTAATGTAGACAAAATTGACTTAAAGGCCTTGTCACTCTGACCAAATGCAAAGTATCCAAAATTGAATTAATGTCCTTCTCGCTCCCAATGTAGCCAAACATACTAATGCCCTTTTCACTCACACCTAACTTAAACTAGCCAAACATGGAGTTAACGTCCTTCTTGCTCTAACCCGACAATGCGTTGCTGCTTCACTTGGCTCTGGACGTACGGAAGCACGATTTCATTTGCACATGACTAATCTATTACCTGGGCCCCACGTGTCCTGACATTTAGAACTGCCCTTTTAGTCGGAAAGTGATTCGAGTGATCATAAATTTGGAAAGAATATCTGCAACGTGCACCTCTTCCTTGCTAGTAATGTGTATTTATGCCCCTTTTTTTTTCCTTTTAAAATTTTTTTTTTTTACAGATGGTGGTTTGAGTGATTATCAATTTAGAAAGAATATCCATGATGTGTACAGTCCTTTCAGTAATGTGTATTTATGCCCCTCTTTTCAGAAAGTGGTTTGAGTGATCATAAATTTTGAAAAAATATGCACGATGTGCTAGTCCTTTCATTGTTAGTAATGTGTCTTTATGCCTTTTTTTTCCAGAAAGTAGTTTGAGTGATCATAAATTTTGAAAAAATATGCATGATGTGTGCACCCTTTCATTGTTACTGATGTGTCTTTATGCCCTTTTTTCAGAAAGTGGTTCGAGTGATCATTAATTTGGAAAGAATATGCACGATATACTAGTCCTTTCATTGTTAGAAATGTGTATTTAAGACCTTTTTCAGAAAGTGGTTTGAGTGACCATTAATTTTGAAAAAATATGCATGATGTGCACAGTCCTTCATTGTTAGTAATGTCTTTTTATGCCCTTTCTTTTTTTCAGGAAGTGGTTCGAGTGATACTAAATTTGGAGAGAATATGCACGATGTGTACGGTCCTTCATTGTAAGTAATATGTCTTTATGCCTGTTTTTCAGAAAGTAGTTTGAGTGATCATTAAATTGGAGAGAATATGCACGATGTGCTAGTCCTTTCATTGTTAGTAATGTGTATTTAAGACCTTTTTCAGAAAGTGGTTTGAGTGATCATCAATTTGGAAAGAATATCCATGTCGTGGACCCTTTCGTTGTTAATAATGTGTCTTCATGCCCTTTTTTCAGAAAGTGGTTCGAGTGATCATCAATTTGGAAAGAATATTCAGGACGTGCAACCCTACATATTGTTGTTGGAGTGCAAACCCCTTGCCTACGAGATTTAACATTTCCCTTTTAATAGAGTTAATACATAGTACACCAGGTTCTAGTATTGAATGGTTTAAATAAGTGAGCACAGTGTACATTGACTGTGTTCCCCGCTTTTCAGTATTAAAAACATGTGGTTTCCATGGTGATAGTCTTCATGAAAAGTGTGAATTATTAATGGGCAATTCTGTAGACTGTATTGGGCAGGGCACGTACACAAGCAAGGTTCCCAAGAGTTCCAATTCCAGACGTAGAAACATTATTTTTGATCTCGCCAATACGTGACCAAAAATTATGACTAGCAAAAGTATCGAACTTGGTTTTAATGGAAGTACTGCATCACCATCAAAACGGCCTTGTAGCTCAGTGGTGAGAGCGCTGGTCTAGCGATCCAGAGGTCTTGGGTTCAATATTGTAGAATATGCAGTGCACATACACAGACAAGTTTCCCTAGAGTTCCAATTCCAGACGTAGAAACATTATTTTTTATCTCGCCAATACGTGACCAAAATTATGACTAGCAAAAGTATTGAACATGGTTTTAATGGAAGTACCGCATCACCATCAAAACGGCCTTGTAGCTCAGTGGTGAGAGCGCTGGTCTAGCGATCCAGAGGTCTTGGGTTCAATATTGTAGAATATGCAGTGCACATACACAGACAAGATTCCCAAGAGGGTTCCATTCCAGACGTAGAAACATTATTTTTGATCTCGCCAATATGTGACCAAAATTATGATTAACACTAGTATTGAACATGGTTTTAATGGAAGTACTGCATCACCATCAAAACGGCCTTGTAGCTCAGTGGTGAGAGCGCTGGTCTAGCGATCCAGAGGTCTTGGGTTCAATATTGTAGAATAATGCAGTGCACATACACAGACAAGATTCCCAAGAGAGTTCCAATTCCAGACGTAGAAACATTATTTTGATCTCGCCAATATGTGACAAAAATTATTACTAGCAAAAGTATTGAACATGGTTTTAATGGAAGTACTGTATCACCATCACCAAACAGCCTCGTAGCTCAGTGGTGAGTCAATACTGTAGACTTTATGCAATGCACATACACAGCAAAGACTCTTTGGGGGTTTTCATTCCAGACGTAGGAACATTTTGTTTTACCAATACGGGACAAAATATGACTAGTTCAAACTGGCGATCCGCGGTGTAACTTCCTCACGCTTGACAATCTTTAACCGCCCCTGCGATTTTATTGTAATTTGTCACTGCAATTCGGTCTTTGTAACTGCAACCGTAATGAATATATACCACTATTATTATTATTATTGAGAATGTGTACAAGATAATTGTGCGGGTCTGAACTGTACCAAATGACCAGTGATAATAATAAGCGCTAAGAGTCTGTTCTGCATTAGGCGCTATACAAATACGATCTATTATTATTATTATTATTATACTTATACTTACGTCGTATGCCCCGGCTTTGATCTGGGAGTACAGTCTGTGTTGGTCCTCGTCCCAGAACGGTGGGTAGCCAACCAGCAGGATGTAGAGTATAACACCTGTTAATAAAGGAAGAAAGAAAGAAAAAAACAGTTAAACCTTTTCCTTGCCACAAGTGGTTTTTGTTTATGGATATTTCAGCCATTTCTGAACCGATTTTGATGAAATAAAATTTATTCTGTCATTAAAAATTGTATGCTCTTTCGAATTTGAAAATTTAAAGTTTTTCATTATCTCACAAAAAATTATTTTGTGTAGCGCCCTCTATACCAAAACTCAACTATGCCTTTAAAGGTAGTTCAGATTAGTAAATCAGAAGCACAGTGCCATCTTGCGAACCCCTAAAGCATGGTGCGGAATACACACTGGCGCAGTGGTATGCAGTGCGCACAAACTAGCCTAGTTCAAAATGGCGATCGCCGGAGCAGCATCCTCGTGCTTGACGACCTTTTACCCCCTATCTATCAATCTATCTAGCCTATGTCTCTCCACTGCAGAAGGAAGGCCTCTTCATCACCATTCCATCTTCTTCTATCTTGTGCTTGTTGCATCCATGTAACACCCCCAAATTCCCTGATGTCATCCATCCAACGTCTACTCTGTCTGCCTCTTTGTCTGCTTTGTGTTCTTGGTGTCCAAGAAACCCCCTATGCCACTATAATAATGACGAGTGCTGGCTTCTCTGTTCAAGATAAGTAATGCTGTATTTGGAAGGGTCAATAAGGGGTAGTATTTCAAAATGGATGGAGTCTGCTTCTGAATAGTCCTTGGTAAATTTTCAATAGCCCCACCCCCATCCCCTTCCCCAGCCTCGCACGACAAGTTTGGTGACTGGACCCAAAACCGTCACAAGCCCAATACGGGACACATACTGACACATAAACAACAGGTTTTTATTCAAAAGCCAGGGTTTCAAAAGTTTTGCAATTTGACAGGGATATTTGTATTTTGTTTATAATTCCTTAAGCTGGGTTTTTAAGAATGAATTAGAGAACTGAAAACAACACCATCTCAAATAGTTAGGGTTTTGTTTAAAACTTTAAAGTATTGATGATGCAGATTTGGATTCATCCAGGAGAGAGTTGATAAAATCAGAATTAAATCTATTCGACTCAACATACATGTACTATTTGTGTGTAGATCAGTTTCATAACAATTCAAGGTTGCTCCTTCAGTTAAACTGGCTTGTGCAGAGAAGATTACTGGGGGAAAAGCTGTTAAAATCACTGCCCAAGCAAGCCAATTTAGCTGAAGTAACCTAGACAGGTTGTGAAACTGTTCTACTCAAAACTAGCAAGTCCAGTGGAATAGATTTAATTAAATTTTTGAATGAACTCTCAGTTTGGTTCAGAATGATGGAGAGCTACACAACTTACCACACGCCCATATGTCAACTGGTTTGTTTGAAAGTATCAGTTTGGTTTATGAATGAGCTACACAACTTACCACAGGCCCATATGTCGACTGGTTTGCCGTATGGGTCTTTCCTGAGTACCTCGGGCGACAGGTAGCCTGGTGTACCGGCAAAGCCTGTGCAGGGAGAAAAAGTGATCGAGAAAGGTTAACTTTAGCATAAAAAATAGAAATAGTTTTCACATTGCCTACAAATAGATTTAAGACACATACAATATCACACCAAAGTATAAGAATGTTTTTTCACTTTGTGTGTCGAAAGGCAAGCAAAAGGAATTTCTTTCATTTTGTGAAGAAAAAGAACATACCTTGGAGAAAAAGATAATACTGATAAAATATTTCTATTCTTAAGTCATTTTTTTTACTATATCCCAAATGAACACAAAAAAACAAGTCTGTACTCCTGCAATTATTTCTAATTCGCCAGGGAATCATTTTTTTAATATCACCTGTCAATCATTCTGATCAGGGAAGTTATGAGAACGATATCACATAAGTGCAAGCGCGGTCGTATTGCATGCCCGCTCGGCTCTGCGATAAATCGCACCTACTTCCTTATAACATACGCATATTGATCGAGCAGTCATGCAAACAAAAGGCGCACGCGGAACCATCAAATGTTAATGGTTCCGTAGGTCGCAGTAATTAATTGCATTGTTCTTAATTACAGAAGCATATATCAGAGGCCATGAAAGTATGATTGATATTGAATTATAGTACCAAAACAACTGAGCATATGTTTTCTCTTGCCTGGCAGTCCCCTTGTACTGTACTAAAAGTGACTTGGCACAAGCCCTTTTTCTCAAGGGACTATGAACTTAAAGGGATGAGACCTTAAGCGAGTGTCCTTACCATACGACTGCTCTCCACTTTCTATCTCCTAAACTTAAATCGTGACTATCTATGACATGTATTAAAAGTGACTTAGCATGCGCCTTTTTTTCTCAAGGGACTATGTACTTAAAGGGATGAGACCTTAAGCGAGTGTCCTTGCCATACCACTGCTCTCCATTGCCTAGCTCCTAAAATTAAATCGTGACTATCTATGATGTACTAAAAGTGAATCAGTATGCACCCCTTTTTTTTCAAGGGACTATGTACTTAAAGGGATGAGACCTTAAGCGAGTGTCCTTGCCATACCACTGCTCTCCATTGCCTAGCTCCTAAAATTAAATCGTGACTATCTATGATGTACTAAAAGTGAATCAGTATGCACCCTTTTTCTCAAGGGACGATGTACTTAAAGGGATGAGACCTTAAGCGAGTGTCCTTGCCATACCACTGCTCTCCATTGCCTAGCTCCTAAAATTAAATCGTGACTATCTATGATGCACTAAAAGTGAATAGCACGTGCCCTTTTTCTCAAGGGACGATATATACTTAATTGGACGAGACTTAATCGGGTGTCTTCCTTACCATACCACTGCTCTCCATTGTCCAGCTCTATGGCCAGACCAAAGTCTGCGAGCTTGACCGCTGCGCCCTTCTGCTTGCTCGCTAGTAACAGGTTCTCCGGCTGCAGGGGAAAACAACCAACAATAAAAACAAACAAAAAACAATGTGGTTAATTACAAATATAAATTTCATGTAAAACCTAGAAGTTCTTTTAATTATTATGAATATTCATACAATACATATATTTCTGTTTTGTTACGTAAACTAGTTAAAGACAGCTTGATTTTGTTATAAACTGCATGCCCCACAGACTCCAGCCCGAGATTTATATGAAACCATTCAAGACTACAGTCAAACCTGTGTATAGTGACCACCTAAGGGAAGCAAGAAGAAAAAAATGGCCACTGTAAACAGGTGACCTCTAGAGACAGGTTCCATGACATTCAAACCTATGAAGAGTGACCACCTAAGGGAAGCAAGAAAAACAAATGGCCACTGTAAACAGGTGACCTCTATAGAAAGGTTCCATAACATTGCTTTTCTCTGCTGGGGATAACTCTTGGTGGCCACTATATGCAGGTTGGCTGCTATAGACAGGTGGCCACAAAGACAGGTTTGACTGTATTTGATTTTGATATATCATGCATTCTCCATAGACCCCAGACCAGGATGACACATGCATGAAAAATAGATGTGATCCAAAGCTGCGAGTTTGACCAGGCCATCCTGTAGGCCATCCTGCTTGCTAGAGATCTGTGATAAATTTTTGGCTGTAGAGTAAAAAGATGATAATAAATAATTTATAATTAAATCACAAATAAAGATAATGCATATATAACTTCTTAACCTAGAGTTCTCCAAGACCTCTGCACAAGTACTCTAGGGACCAGTCCAGGAAATGGAAACAAACTGCCGAGAACTGCTTATCCACTATAAAAAGGCAAATGTAATAAAAGGTAAGTCAAATCGTGCCGAGCTTTCGAAACTAGCTGATGATTTATCGGGGCAAAGTCAGCCCTGAACAGGTTAATAACACAGAAACCTGTAAACAGGCTGGCTCGTCATTTGTCTCGGCTAGTGTTGGCGCTTTGGTTCTGGGTGAGAAATCTTTGTAGGTGTTTGAATAATTTCATACTGTAGCGGAGCAATGGTCATCACAGCAAATGCAAGGGAAACAAAAATCATTTGCGAGTCCGAGCATCCCGTTCTTCTGCTTCCTCGCAAGTGAACAGAGATTCTTGAGCTAATAACAATAAAGACAGGAATGTAACGAAAACTGCTTATGGGCTATAAAGGCAAATGTAAGCAAATGTAAGTGAAGGTAGCAAAGCTTTCGAATGTAGCTGATCCTTCGTCTAGGCCCGTGAATTGGAAAAAATATTATAGGGTGCATTTATCGTGTCTTGTTTCACCTAATAGATATAGACCCATAATCAGCGTGTTTTGAAATGTGTTCAGGCTGATCGAGTGGGAGTATTAGCCAAAACAAGTTCAAAAACACTGATTAAGGGCTAAACAAGGGCAAATAATTGCACCCATAGTTAAAAGAAAGATTAATAATAAATTAAAATTAGATTGTGAACACTTACATGTCTGGAGTCCAAAATATAGGAGTAATTTTTGGCTTCTTAAAAATATCTGCAAATAAATTGGATATGTCATCAGTAAGATGTATATAAATAGAAACAAAATATACAGTCATCTTGCGGTTGCACCATGTGAGAAGAGAGGATCGGAGTTGCTCAAGTTCTAGACACAAAATAATTGAATTTGTAAGTGAAAATGACTGTGTGACCGAATATTATGAGCTTGATCGGTACAATAGCTAAATTTCCTGGTCTGTACAGAGTAAAGAAAACATGTATACACATTTTTTATTGTTTAGAAAGATCAATACATCAGTGGGAAACCATTATTTACCACAAAAAAAAAAAAAAAAAAACAGAAGACATACACATTAGGTACAAATGTTGATGTAAATCCATAACTGGTTCTCTTGAGATATGACACACGCAGTACCCCGGGGTACCGTTGTACCCCGGTATCCCGCGTTGTGTAGCGCCATCTTGCGTCCACCCGAAGTACAGCTATTGCGTTGTGCATGCAGGGCAGCGCACGCTTGTATGCACGCTATACCCAGAATACAGCCCTAAAAAATAAATAAATAAATTTTAAACAAAATGGCGGATTTTCGTTTGGTACCGCAGGGTACCATTTATGTCATCATATCGTGAAAATGAGAATGTGATATTAAAAGATTGTTATAAAAAAATACATGCCCCATAGAAACCAACCTGAAATAAATAAACCCTTGAAGACTGCGGTCAAACCTGTGTATAAGTGACCACCTAAGGGAAGCAAGACAAAAATGGCCACTGTAAACAGGTGACCTCTATAGAAAGGTTTCATCAAAAAAACATTATGCCTTCCGACCGCTACCATGAATGAGGCATGCAAAACAATGAAAGATAGAACGATAATAATTATAAGATGTATTTCTACTGCATTTGTCCTTCAGCAAGATAATTAATCCACTATTTGCTGCTCTCCACCAAGGTGTATAAATAAATGGGGACCCGGAAGGATAGGAACGTGGTTCCTTAGCACTGTGTGCGCCTAACAGGCGACCAGCTGGAATGCTCCCCAGGGAATTGAAAATGTGCACTTTGGGTGTATTAATTCCAAGATATATTGTCAGATTTGCGAACTTGTCTAAATAACTAGATTTTTTGGGCCATTACATTTGGCAAGAAAAGTGTTAATACGAAATAGTTCATTCTAATTATGCTCTGCTCTATACTATGGCTAAACTTCTTGCCAATTCACTAGAGGAAATATATACATGGAAACTTGTCTGAAGAACTATATTTTTTTGGCAAGAAAAGGGTTAATACAAAATTGTTTATTATACATGTACTTATGCTCTGCTCTATGCTAAACTTCTTGCTAGTTCACTAGAGGAAATATTTGGAAGATAGTGACAGGTCTGCAAACTTTTCTAAAGAACTAGATTTTGTGGCCATTACATTTGGCAAGAAAAGTGTTAATTATACAAAATAGTTTATTTTACTTATAAATGCTCCGCTCTATACAATGCTAAACTTCTTGCCAATTCCCAAGAGTATTAATTGGAAGAAATTGTCAGGTTTGCAAATTTGTCTAAAGAACTAGATTTGTCTTGCCATTACATTTGGCAAGAAAAGTGTTAATACGAAATAGTTCATTCTAATTATGCTCCACTCTATACAATGCTAAACTTCTTGCCAATTCACTAGAGGAAATATTGGAAGATATTGTTAGGTTCGCAAATTTGTCTGAAGAACTTTTTTTTTGGCAAGAAAAGGGTTAACACAAAATAGTTTATTATACTTATTCTCAGCTCTATACAATGCTAAACTTCTTGCCAATTCCCAAGCGAAATAATTGTAAGGTATTGTCAGGTTTGCAAAATTGTCTAAAGAACTAGATTTGTCTTGCCATTACATTTGGCAAGAAAAGCGTTAATACAAAATAGTTTATTTTACTTATAAATGCTCCGCTCTATACAATGCTAAACTTCTTGCCAATTCCCAAGAGTATTAATTGGAAGAAACTGTCAGGTTTGAAAATTTGTCTAAAGAACTAGATTTGTCTTGCCATTACATTTGGCAAGAAAAAGTGTTAATTAATAAAAAATATACATTGATAAAATAGACAGATAGGGGAAAACAGTATTTTGTTAATTAGATGTACAACAGGAAATGTGACGAAAGTCAACAAGCTCGACTGCACTCCACTTCTACATAATAACATACATGTTAATAATACTCAGCGTTAAAGACGTTGCTCTGCGTCGGTGTAGTCGGGGTTAGGAAAAAGATCCCTGAATAATTCAGCCTTATGGGCAAAAAATTTGGAAATCTATGTTTTCACACGATGTTTATTTCACTTTTCGTACTACATGTTAACACTCAGGCAGATGTGCACACAACAAATGAATGTAGGGATAATGGTAAGACAATTATTACTATTATCAATACAGGGTATTCATCAAGTGCAACATTTCTATCCAAAAGATAGCAATGTTCAAGGCAGTGCATTGTTATTACCCACGTCATATACATGTATTAAGAACATTAGGAGTCCACTTTTTCTCCCAAGAGAGCATTCCAGCAGGGAAACCAAGTCAAAGTACTTCTACATACATGCTTTATAACTCATTCCATCGTCCCATTGGATCCCTATTTACATGAATTGATTTGCCTACAGAATAATTAATAACTTATTTTCGGGGGGTACTTTTCAAACACTTCAGTGCGAAAGTAAAATTCAGAAATTTAGTTTGCATTAAATTATATTAAAAAATCATGGGGACTCTTTTAAAGATTTTATTGATTTATTCATTTTATTTTATTTATTTATTCATTATTATTAGTATTATTATTGATTGATTGATTGATTTATTATTATTTATTTATTTATTTTTATTTTCATTTTCATTTTATTTTTGTTTATTTATTTATTTATTTTTTATTTATTTGTTATTTTTTTATTATTATTATTATTATTTTTTTTTTTTGGGGGGGGGGGGGGGGGGGGGGCTAAATCGGCCTGAGCCCCCTTGTATTTTTGTTCACTTTGTCTTGCCAAACGATAACTTTTGTTAAAAATATCCAGACGTCTTAAGGAAGGTATGTGCCCTACCAACCTTGCCACAACACATTTATACAAAGTTTAGTAACAGTATACAAAAGAAGATACCAGGAGGGTGTTTCACAAAGGTTCTAAGTTGAACTTTACTCTAAGTTGGACCTAACTATTATGGAAAGATGAAAAGATTAATATATACGTATATTATTATCAAGGAGCCTTGAAGTTATTACTATAATTTTGTTGTTAGAAGTCTCAAATAATTGCATGTTCTGCTTTTGAATATGTTTTATTCCAAGCCTATACATGGCCTACCATAGTTTCAAGTTCAAATTAGAATTTAAGTTCAAATTAGAAGTTAAGTTCAACTAATAGTATCTTTGTGAAACACCCCCCAGGACACAATTAAAATATTATCAACCAGAGCAACCAGATGTCCAAAGAAAGAGATTATAGTGTCATGCTGTTTTAGTGGATATAAAAGATAAAATAAAAGCAAGATTTAAGATTCTAAAAAAATAAAGAGATGACAAAAGTCTGCTCAAATGGAGATACATCCTTCTGCTTGTTAGTAGTACAAGACTCTAGAGCTGAAAAATACAGAATCAAACAAGAACAATGACAGGAAAGAAATCACATTATTTTTCTCAAAATCGAGTTAAAAAGAAAAAAACAAAAGAGAGTTAAAAATTCATTTGTAAACATACATTTAAACCATTTCTTGTAACCTGGCTAGATAAATCTTCAAGTTCGACAGGGGCCGTTCCATTCCGCTTGCAGGATAGTAAGAGATTTTCGGGCTGCAGTGGAAAGAAAAACGTATAAAAACAGTCTTCGTATGAGAAGCGTATAAAGAATAGACCGGTTTGCTAACATATACAAAAAAAAAGTGTTCTGCGCATGACAAGCATAAGAATACACCTCGGTTGACTAACATCAAACGTTATATCAGCGATCCTTGTCTGATTAACCCATTGACTACGGGAACTGGGTGGGTAGTCTACAAAGTCTATGGGGATTTCACAAACTCGAAAGGAATGGGTTAACCGCAGTCAAGATATTCAAAGAACTTGTTCTTTATGAAATACTCCATCTTGCAAAATAAAATTGGCTGTTGCTATACCAGATAAACTTCAGACAAGCCATCCAGTTACCAGTCAATAATGACCTTTTATTAAAATAGGATGTGCGACCATCCACACTAACTTTGTTCTGTACTGGCCCATTTGGGCAAGTGAAATTTTACTTGCCCCAATATAAAATGTACTTGCCCTCTTACTTCTTGATGAGATTATTTAAACACATATGAAATTAAATCGTTCTCTTGTAGCTAAAGAATATTTAGTTGTCAGGGCAAGCTAGCAAGTGCTAGTGGGATGGGATTTGCATAAAATTTGAATATTCGCTAGCAAACCAGTCTATTGTTGTTGAATTTTGTCACACAAATCACATCTTACAACAAGTTACAAGCAAGGCAATTTTTCTGCTCTATACATAAACAATATTACATAGAGTACATTGTAATTAAAGTCACCAGAGAATTTGCCGTGCTGTAATGAAAATGTAAATTACTTTATTTGATAAAAAAAAAATTGAAGCACATGCATTAATAGGTTTATTGAATAACAAAATAAATGAATAATAATAATGATAATCAAAAGCATAATAAGTTTATTGAATTAAACAAAAAATTGTATTGAAATTGACGATCGAATTCAAATCCCAAAGCTAAAATCAAATTACTAGCTACAAAAGAGAGAACGTTGTTAACCCATTGCCCACAGGAACCTGGTGGACTCTATAAACTCTATATGGAATTACAAAATCTAATAGGGAACACGTTAACCAACTGTAACATCTTCGCTGCACATTAATGAAATCAAAGGGAGGGTTTACCAACATCAATGAGAAATCATTTTGCAATGAGATAAAAAAAAAAGAAAAAAAAGGAGCAATTCATTGCCTGAAATAATACCAATTTGTTTTTCTAACCCAGGGTAGCCTTGTTCAATGCTTTTTCACCATTTTCCAAACTCAAGTACACTCCTCTTTCTATATATTTAATTCTAACATACATGTAATAATAATAATAATAATAATAATAATAATAATAAATATACTTGATTTATATAGCATCTAATATGATTGCTAATCATCTCTAAGCGCTTTACAATTATATCATTACCCTGGTCATGATACAATGCAAACCAGCACACATTGTGTGCACCATCTTCACTCCCTAGGGAGCATTCCTTCCAAGCGGCTCATGGGTATTGAGAAGATCGTTCACATAAAGGCTTTCACCTCCTATTGGGTCCCCATTTATACACCTGGGTAGAGAGCAGCAATTGTGGATAAATTGTCTTGCTGAAGGACAAACGCGGTGGGCAGGGTTCAAACTCGGGATCTCATGATCGGAAAGCGCGCGCTCTACCAATCTTGCCCACATAACATTATATTGCTACCATAAATTTAATTTACTCAGAATAATAAATAATAAATTAAGTACGTCTGCCCGATTTGCCCCAAGGGACAAACTCACTTCATTAATTAGCACATGGTCTAGCGACTTGTAGCTCCATCTGTGTATCCAGTGAAAAAATTAACAGTTTTCTAATGATAACAAATTTCCCCTTTTCTCACTAAAATCTAGTAATTTGCAAAGAAATTTAATTCAGTGTTTTCACACAATTTGTATTATCTCAAGAGGTACATTGTAGTCCCATATATGGATATATGTGTAGTCTTTCTATTTGCATGGTATTTTTGTTAAATGTATTTATTTATTTATGTTTGTATGCACTTATCTATTTATTCATTCATTTGGTTTATTTATTAATTTTTGTTTTTCATGCATGTTTAATGTTTATTATTATTATTATTATTATTTACTTTATTTTTATTATTATTATTATAATTTTTTAAATATTATTTTTTGATTTTTGTTTGTATTTATTTATTATTATTATTATTTTAGGAGGGGGGGGGGGGGGGGTGACTTTCTAAAGACTGTAATGGGCCTTTAAGAGGACAAAGGAGCTGATTGCAAGTAATCGGTCACCTGAGATGATGATTTACTAGCATACATGTATGGCTCCAAGGCTCATCTGGACAAGTAGCCAATTAAAGGTACTTGTACTGAGTTACATTATTGGAAGACAAATTAGGAATCTGTTCATTTTGGTGGTTAAAGCGGACCAAAACGCATAACACAAAGCAATCTGTGTAATAAGACCTATATTCACACATTTCGAATATCCCTGAATCACCCGAAACATGAATTCGGTTGAGGAATGGGCATAGTTTATATTTTGCTATCACGGGCTCTTTATGGATGCTCTGAGCGGCGCCATGATTTTTGTTTTCCGCCCAAACGTGACGTTGTCATGGACTGACGCTTATTGGTCTAGCCAAAGGCGATTTAACTATTAGTTTGATAACTTATTTTTATGAAAAATCGGAGCGAACAAAAAAAACATTGCACTGCTGATAGCTTATTTTTTTAAATCTAATTATTTAGTATATCTTTTATTTGTTTCTACTCTGATTATATGTGAAGTATGATAGTATATTATTTTCTAGTCAGAACGAGGGTGTTCATACGACATTCGAATTGTATGATATCAACGAGCGCGTACGCGTTCGCAATCCTCCAAAACTGTAATATGTTTGCTACTTTTAATTCAATAGTTGTACTTCGAAATATCATGATATATATCGATAATACTGTTACAAGAAGTCATGCATTTATTTCCACCCTAGCGAAGCATAATCTAGACTACGATCATTTATTATTCTGATATGAATCACTGTATAAGCAACTAAATTGGCCTTAGACCGAGAACAATGCAATCTTGATACTACAGCTCAATTGTTTAGGTGAAATAGTGGGGTAAATTCATTTCTTAAAGCGGTCACCTGGTAACCATAGAAATACGTGCCTACACATTTCATTCACTCTGCAAGCCTTTGTTTTGTACAGCAAAGAGGTATAACACCCCTTCCCAAATCAAAGAAAAGGAATGTTTGGTACGCATCGGTAGCTGGAGGCGTGTTAGAGAAAATCGAACGTGCTCGCCGCAAGTACTTATACAACAGTGTGCACGTCTCTGCTTACGCCAACACAATTGTTACCATGGCAGCCTCTGACAATTCCGTCAAAAAGCTATAGGTATACTGGCTAAGTAACCATATTTAGTCATATTTCCACACTGCCCCCTCTGAAATGGTCGTTGGTTAATATATTTTCTTTATACATATATACTTTTTTATTTGACCTGTGATTCTACAAAGACAAAATTGTCTCTTCTTTTAACATGATCATGAATGTAATTTTGGTGCTTAGGTCCAAGAAAACGTCATATCTTTGCTGGGGACTGCACAGAAAATGTAAACATGGCCACTTCCATGTTCGTACGGGACGCCGCAAAAACAAAATTGTTCTGTCTCTTTGAGTGATTGGTGTGGGCTAATCGGTGGGCCATTTCTTATGATTTATATATCAAATTAAACTTCTCGGTGTTGCGAACGAAGTAGTACATATGAAATGCTATCATTTTGGTTTCCTTTAAAGGGACTTAATAACATTGTCCAAATCCTCAAAATCTGATTGGAATTATAGCGGTTCTCTCATACCCTACTGTGTTTGTATTAACAAAATAATGCCTCCGGCTACTTCGTTGCGGAGGCATAAAAAAAACATGGGACAGGTTTTGTTTTTTTGAATTTCCCTTTCGTTAAAAAGATATTTACGATTGAAGTATTCAGATGTTCAACTATCCACTGGATCGTCGAAACCGTGTACAAAGTCAGTGCAACGAGTTAGTGAACATCACTTTGCATTTTTGCTCATTACTCGGCCATATAACGTCCATTCAACTTGAAATTTTCACACAATACCCAGTGGACATATCAGATAACAACAATATACACATGTCAACAAAGTTACTAGATCCCTTTAAAAATGCATAAAGACTGCCCAAAGGAGACATAAAAAGAGGTCTTAATAAACAGGTGGTCTCTGTAGACAGATTCATTAAAATGTAATCTACTTCCTAGGGAATTAAACTCCATTCCCCTCTTTTGTGGGCATTACATAACCCCTGATCTCTCCCCCTCCCCCCTCCCTAAACCCACCCCCAGCTTTCTCCCACAATTGATCAACAGTATGCTCAGACACTTCTACCACCACTCATCCCATTACAACTCAATTGCGTTCCTGACCTTTCTCCTCGCAGAAACAAATGTCCTTATCCCCCGAAACAGCAATCTCCCTCACCCCCCCCCCCCCCAGAAACCCAACCAACCCCCCTCCCACCCAGCTTCCTCCTACAATTGATCAACAGTATGCTTAGACACTTCTACCACCACTCATCCCATTACAACTCAATTGCGTTCCTGACCTTTCCCCTCACAGAAACAAATGCCCTAATCCCCCAAAACAGCAATATCCCTCCTCCCTCCCTGAAACCCAACAAGCCCCCCTACCAACAACCACCTTCCTCCTACAATTGATCAACAGTATGCTTAGACACTTCTACCACTACTCATCACATTAACATCTCAATTGCATTCCTGACCTTTCCCCTCACAGAAACAATTCTCCTAATCCCCCAAAACAGCAATCTCCCTCCTCACCCCCCTGAAACCCAACCAACCCCCCTCCCAACAACCACCTTCCATCCACAATTGATCAACCGTATGATTAGACACTTCTACCACCACTCATCCCATTAACATCTCAATTGCGTTTCCTGACCATACCCTCTCAGAAACAAATGTCCCCATCCTCCAAAACGGCACTCTTCCGGTGAAAATACCTGCCGTTTTTTAATCATCCCGCGCTCCGTGAAATTTTGCGACCCAAATTATCGACGGCACGCCTGGATGAGCAAGATAATATTAAACGGAATTGTCATGATCCCTGCCCACTGTGAAGGGTGATCCCAATGAGCAGGCACGAATTGCCCAAATTTCTTACCTTAACTCGTTGCCTACAGGAACCTGGTCGGCCCTGTATAAACTCTACGGGAACCCGAGCACTTAGAAAATGCCAGTTTATCTGAATCCCTTTGTAGGTCTTCATTGTACACAAATTTGACGGAATCATACCGAATAGCAAGCCTCCACACTAACTTTATAATCTACTTACCCATTCGGGCAAGTCAAATCATGAATTTTCACATTTGACTTAAAATTTACTTGCCTGAATAGAAAATTTACTTGCCAAAAATAAATAAAGGGGACAATTTATTGTGCTAGGTAGCTTGGCAAATTTCTTTCCTGTTTCTAGATGAGATTTATACGTTAGGGATTACATTTTTCACTTGTAGTTAAACAGATATCTTTAAATAGTTGCCCAATCAGGCAACCAAACTAGACCATTTATGAAGTTTTACTTGCCCTGGGCAACAGGGCAAGTGCTAGTGTTGAGCCCTGTAAAAGACAATCTGTCCCTAGACCAGTATCACTGACTACCAATGAAGCAATTCTCATGAAATTAACCTGCCTTTAAAGACCACCTGCTAACAATACAAGGACCATGCGCAGTCATCGCCACAGCAGAGTTCACTGTAATTATCAAAATCATTCGCTAATGCAAAATTTACATCAGGTCACTAATGAGGGCTCTTGCAATTTTAATAAGTAATATGGTTTACCGATGTCAAAGCCGTCTGTTATTTAGATGATTAATTAGCAATTTTCAGGCAAAATTGGTTGCGTACAAAGCTATAAAACTGCCTCTCTCTATTAATTTATTATTCAGCCACTCAATTGAATTGAAGAGGGAACCCTTTTACATTTGAGTTCATTATCTCACAACACAAAATCAACCCGTCTCTTTTATGATTCAGATATTATAAACACTCGTACATAATAAACATACGCACAAACGCAAGCACATGCACAAACACAAATGCATGCACAAACAAACTAACACACACACAAACACAATCACATGCATGCAGAGACACAAACAAATGCACACACACAAATGCACGCACAGACAAACACACATACAAACAAATGTATGCACACACAAACACAAACACATGCACGCAGATAAACAAACAAATGCACACACACAAATGCACGCACAAACAAACAAATGTATGCACACACAAATGCAAGCACATGCACACAGACACACAAACAAATGCACACAAATGCACAAACAAACTCCAACACATCCACATATAAATACACTCACAAACACAAACACATACATACATACACACACAAACACGTACATACACAAACACATCTATCCTCTTCACCACTGACTCTCATTACCAAACCTGTAGTAATCTTGGCTAAAATCATTTGCCGTGGCAATAATTGATGCGCATCGCCGGCCCGGCACAGCGCAGCGCAGCGCAGCGCAGCTCGGCTCGGCTTAGATGTGCCAAGTACGACAAGGGAATATATAGCTTTCAATTCATCTAATAAGCCTGTGAATATGTGAGGTATATGGTCCAATTTCTGGCACATATTGGGTACACAAACCCACGCACTGTTTCTTTTCTTCACATCTTCGGGTGGGTCGGGGTCTCTGAAGAACGCATGTTACACTTTATAAAATTACATCGTCTGCAGTGTCCCCATCTATTCCTCGTTCAATCTTTCTAACTATCTCTTTTCTATTTTCAATATATATATATATATTTCCTCTGCATTTTCTCTTTTCTTGTTTTTTACTTTCTCTGTAAAAATATATATTTCTTCTGCATTTTCTCTTTTCTTGTTTTGTTTTACTTTCCCTGTCTATATCGTCATATTTTTTCTTTTAAATGTGATCTCGCTTTTCATCGTCTCTCTCTCTCTATCTCACTCTTGTATTGTTACAATCTTTCCATCCCCTCTTTCAAAATATCCCTCTCTATTTTCATTTTTCTCCTCTGAATGTTCTCTTTCTATGCAGTCTTCTTTCCTCAATAAAAATTTGATCTAGTTTCCCCTTCTCTTTCTTTCTCTCTCTCAGTATCTTTCACGTTTTGTTGCTATCTCTCTCATTCCTCTCCCCCTCTCTCAAAACCCTCCCTTGTCCTGTCTCTATCCCTCTCTTATACTATCCCTTGCACTTTTTCTCAACCTTTTCTTCATATTCCCAACTCTTCTCATCTCTTTCTTTCTCTTTTAAAATCTCCTTTTCATATATTTTCTCTTTCCTTTCCTTTTTTCCTTTATCTTCCTTTCTTTTCATTTCTTCCCCCCCCCCCCCCCCCCCCATCTGTCAACAAAAGTGAAAACCCCAGGGGCAATGCATATATGCATGTATCAAGAAAGAGATAGAAGAAAATGATCAATCAGACTTATATAAAAACAGCCTGTGTCGCAGACACAAGGGGGCTGTACAGTCCCCACTGAACTGAAACGCTGGAAGGCATATAGGTGTTCACCAGGGTGAAGCATCATTGACCACCCAGGCCTCGCAATGGACGGTAGAATTGTGTCACCACCACATGTCAAATCTTGAGTGTTAATTTGGGTGGTCAATAATAGATCAGGGCCCGTATTCATAAACCCCACCATCTTAGTTCCGTGCCAAATGCTTTTCAAATTGAGTGGCCCAAAAACCTGAATCTGGTGGCCACAAACAAGGAAGAACATAACAATTTAAGTTATATTTGGTTGCTCATTCAGGCCTGTGGAATTTAGGATCAATAAAATTTGGTGGCCCGAAGCTAATTTCTAATAGCCCCGGGCCAGTGGGCCTGTGCTAACTTTGAGCACTGTATTAGGCTCCACATCACTTCATATAGCATCTCAACTTAACATATATATTCTTTCTATGGTTTGTTAGTTCAGTGGTATTCCCCGATTGCCTTGGTTTGTGCCAAAGACCATGACAAACCTGTGAAAATTCAATACACAATAGACACGCTATTCCAAGAATACTTACAATGTGTAATTTTCTATAAAAAAACAATGGAATGGGGTAAGGTGCAGGTTCAGAGATCAAACAAGCCCTTTTTACATTTCTTAATTGGACTCTTTATCGTCTTTAATTGTCACTATAAGATTTTAATTATCAACTGTGAATTTTTTACTCGCACGATCACATCAGTTTTTATTCCAAGAATACAGTTTCTATTATCAATTGGCAGGCTCTAGGGGGAAAAGGTCTGTATACATGTTTTGATGCTGTTCGAGCTAATTAAATACTTGTTAGTGGTCTTTGAGCCAACACATTTTCCATGAAGTATAATTATAATTATGGCTGATATGACATCAGTTTTAAGAACAATCCTATTTATTTCCATTTTTACAAATAATGCATCCGGCTACTTCGTTGATGGAGGCATAAATATATAATACCATTATGATTACCACTAATTGTCATGATTATCGGTATTACAGTATAAAGTTTGAGCTAATGAAATACATAGTGCTCTTTGAGCCAACACATTTTCCGTGAAACATATTAATTATAATAATAATGGTTGTTGTGATATCAGTTTTAAGAACAATCCTATTTATTTCCATTTTATTACAAATACTTAAATGCATCCGGCCACTTCGTTGGTGGAGGCATAAATATATGATTACCATATTTTGTATTTTTATAGAAACACTTATTATAATGATTATCCCTATTACAGTATACCAGAAAGAAAGTTTCTATCATGAAATTGTGAGCTTTTTGTCAGAAAATAACCCTCCCCTCAAAAAAGAATGACACAAATTTAACCAGAAATACATGTATGTGTGGATGCAACACTCAATTAATACTATGTTCTTGAATGTTTGACATTACCAGAAGATGTTTGCGATAATGGAATAACAATTTACAAATTGACAAGCAGACAATTATTGATTCATTAATTATTCACAAAATTAACCAAAAATACATTATATGTGTACATGTAGATGCAACACTCAATATTGTTGTAATCCCCTGGTAATAATACCATGTTCTTGGATGTTTGACATTAAATTACCAGGAGATGTTTGCGATAATGGAATAACAATTTACAAATTGGCAAAGTAGCAGTTATTGATTCATCAATTAACGAGACTAGATGTATTCATGAATTAATGGGTAGGCCATTGTTCTTTTGCCTTAATTGCCTATTAACAAATCCCCTCTCCACTTCTATTATCAGTGAGTAAACAATTTTTAAGAGCTTCTACAAACCATGCCATTTACATAAGATAATACTGACTACTACTAGTGATGCCACCAAAATTATTTTTTCCTGGAAATTTATTTTAAAGATAACTATTTCATTTCACTGTAAATTATATGTTGTTGGCATGATTATTGCAACTTTCAGATAGAAAACTGAAACATTAACATTTTAAAGTGTGCAGTACTTATTATTTCTAGAACATCTCTCTTTATATATGGAAAATAATTTATATCAAAACACAAAAACACTAAAAGAAAAGCAGTACTATTTCTAGTTCTCTCTTTTATATTATGGACAATAATTTACACAAAGTGCTACAAAATACACTACAAAACAAAAAACAAAATTGAAGGGGGTAATGAACTGAAGCTACTCTCTCACTTTCCTCAAATATCTCTCTTGATCATGTTTTTTAGGGAAATAAGAAGGATTTCCTTACACCGTAGGCAACTCTTATTTGCAATTTCCTCCTGTATATTTTTATCATGAATACAAGCAAGATGTAAAAAAAAAATTAAAAAACAGTATAAGACATGAAGACCTAGGATTTTTTAGCGTTGCCTCTTCTGAATTTTTTTGAGTCTTTCCCTTTTTTTTGCGGTCAGATTTCTTCTCAGTCTGGTCAAGTTGTCTCTTTTTCCCCTCTCTCTCTTTCTCTCTCTTTCTATTTCTCATCTTCTTGAATTTGTTGGATCTAACTTGTCTGGCTTTAGACTTCATTTTCCATTTTTTTTAAAAGCTGTTTTCAGTCATATTTCCTCTCTCTCTCTTTCTTGATTTTTCTCCATCTTTTTTTGCATCTCAATATGGGCTGTTCAATTTCTTTTCCGTTTGTTCAAGCTCCCCATGTTTCACTCTCTTTCTCTCTTCCTTTTTCCTATCTTCTTAAATTTGATGGGTCTAACTTGTTTGGCTTTAGCATTTATTTTCCATTTTGTAAAAGTCGCTTTTAGTCATTTTTTCTCTCCCTCTCTTTCTTGATTTGTTTTCTTAATTTTTTGCATTTCAATATGGGCTTTCACAGAAACTTAGTATTGATGAGAGCTTGTTTTAGCCGTTTTTTGGAATTTTTTCTTTCATTCTTTTTCTTGATTTTGTTTCCATTTTGTTTTGCCATTTCAATATCATGGGCTTACGGAGAAACTTAGTATTGATGAGAGCTTGTTTTAGCCGTTTTTACTCATTTTTTCTCTCCTCTCTTCCTTGATTTTTCCCCCTAATTTTTGTTTGCATTTTAATATGGGCTTTCGGAGAAACTTAGTATTGATGAGAGCTTGTTTTAGCCGTTTTTCAGTAATTTTTTTCTTTCCCTCTCTTTCTTGATTTTGTTTCCATTTTTTCCTTCTTTTTTGGCATTTCAATATGGGCTTTCGGTGAGGCTTAGTATTGATGAAAGCTTCATGCAGCTTAGTTCAGTCTCCTGTTACAACGTCTAGGCTGAAATGTATATTCTCTCTCTAAAAAAAAAGTTCATTTCATTTTTACACTAGTGATTATTGAAATCCATTCCATCTTCTTTTGAAACTTATATCCCAAACCTCCAAACATTTTTCTACTTTGCCATTTCGGGCAAGTAAAATCATATCTTTTAAAATTGTACCGCTCAATTCTAGATGAGATTTCCAAGTAAGGAATCACATTTTCTCTTGTAGTTTTTTGTTTGTGGCCACCAGGTTCAGGTTCCGGGCCACTGAAATTACCAGAATGGGGGTGTGGGCCTGTGGGCCATAGTGTAGCGTTGATTATTAAAGGTAGTGCAAACTGAAATGTATTCTCCCTTCTCTTTTTATATTTCATGGTAGTGATAAGGAAGAGTCATGGGGAACAGACCAAGGGGAAGACCACCAAAGAGATGGACGGACTGCCTTAGAGCAGACTGCGCCAAAAGAAATTTGCAATCAATAGCAGAGGCAAGTCACTTGGCAAGAGACCGACGCAAATGGCAGGGATTCATGAAGCGGATGCCACCACTCAACCCACCGTTGGAGTGAACGGCATAAGTCAAGTAAGTAAGTCAAGATAGCTGAAATGTTCTTTTTTTGTAATAATATTCTGAGTAAGCTCAAAATAGGGATGAAAATGAACGAGCCCCTATCTCGTGTCTGCAGCACTGAGCATTAGTAACACGGTAAGCCCGATTGGCCTTTGGCACGAGCGAGAGATGGTACATTTAACCCTCACAATTTCATGATATAAAATTGATACACAAATTGGCAATGTAGTGTCACTTTGATCATTAACACACGCCTCCTTTCTGCGACACTAAGCATTAGTAACATGGAAAGCCCAACTGGCCTTCGGGAAGATACGAGAGATGAGTGATTTAACCCTCGCAATTTCACGCCATTCTCTCTACCCACTACGATACACAAATTGGCAATGCAGAATTGCTTTGATCATTATTAACACACGCCTCCTTTAGCAACACTGAGCATTTGTAACATGGTAAGCCCAATTCGCCTTTGGGAAGAGGGAGAGAAGATGTTTAACCCTATATATTCCTCACAATTCTCTCTACCCACCAAGAAAAAAAAAAAGAAAAAAATTAATAAAACAAATTGGCAATGCAATATCGCTCTGATTATTAACACACACTGAGAAGATTTCTCTCTAACCAGTACACACTATACATGTACATGTATACAGCAATTGGCAATGAAGAATCGCTTTGATAATTTTAACCCTCTAAATTTCACACAATTCTCTCTACCCACTAACCACTATATGGGTCATTCCACGGGGTTGGGGCAAAAAATATGACGATGTCCATGTAACTGTGGTATGAGATCTTCTACTACACATGGAAGATGAAATCATCTGTTGAAGATTTTTATGCAATGAATATTATATAGTAGTGCCCTACCAGAATCTTTCCTGTTTCAGT